>CM076412.1:29829854-29939355 GCA_038363315.1 Mugilogobius chulae
TTAAGTTTGAGACCCCTGCTTTTAGAAACATGGGCCGACAGGAGTTTGGTTGGAACTTTTCAGCACCTTACCTCAAATGACCTTCTGCCTCTCCTGTGAACGGGTGTTTGATAGACCTGTGTTTTAGATTTCAAACCTCGCGTTTCCATTGTTCACATTGAAAAGAAAACCACGCTGTACTCGATCACGTGACCACGCACTGTCCTCTTCTCGCTACTCCTCCTCAACAGTCTGTGGTCGTCCTCCTGTTCTTCTGCCACATGAAATGCGATTGTGGAAGACAAATACATCGTTATGTCCTATGGCCTTTTTTTTTGTTTTTTGACGCGTCTAAAAATAGGCGAAAAAGATCCTAAACTCTTCCAGTGTGCAGCCGGCTTTACTCCGAGCACTGATCATGACTGTAAAACATGAGAACCTGTCATATGGATTAAGACTAAAAAACATCACATATTATTAACCTTGTGACTGCCGAACAGTTGAACCGTGTCACACCAGCAGGCCGCGGCTCCAGGGACAGTCACATTCAGAGCGTCAAAAGCAGACGGAGGATTTTCGGCGCTAAAACCACGACTCTCCATGTAATCCAGCGTCTGGGCCTCAGCTGAACGACCACTGCAACAGAAAAGACACAGTCAGTGATCTACTTTAAACTACTTCTTCATCTTTTAATTTACTCAAAGTTTTATTTAGATTGAGTCAGTATTTCTGTGTTGTCCGGCAGGTGGGACCGGAGATTTCAGGAAAAACCTGATAAATGTAAATGTAATGTAAAGGGTGATCTTCTGCGAGGGAATAACACAGTCGGCTCTCACTGGCTCTCTAAGCTTTACAAAACCACCTCAGTGACGGCGAGGCAGTGCCATGTTTGGTATTTATACACCAAGCAGAGTGGTTTTTAAATTTTAACCAAATTGTACCAATTCAGCAAATTGTATTTTTGTAGAATGTGACAATGATGATATCTGTAATGTTTTTTTAAGTCCAGTGTTTTTGAGCTTGTTTATAAAGTGATTCTAATTGTTTATTGTTGTGGATGATAAATATTGGACCAAGCTGAGTATGCAATATGTAAGATGATGAACATATATCATGGTGAAAAATACAATTTGGCAGTTCATTTGACAGACTATCTCGGATGTATTTAAAATTTGACAAACTATCTGCATCTAGAACGTTTTTAAGTGACGTTTGTTGCAGCCCTGGTGTTACCTTCCATTGAGTCCCTGGATCTGTCTGGTGTGAGCGTTGTAGAACAGACAGAAGCGCATCTCCTCCCAGTCCAGTGCTGCGGGTTCGGTCACAGCCAGAGCTGCAGCTACAGCCACTGCTGCGGTCTGCGGCGTTTCCTCCTACGTTTCAACACGTCTGCACAAACACAAACTTTTAATGGTTCTTCTAATGAGGTTTCAAGAGCTTTACTGAAGAAGATCTAAACATGGTGGTCAAATAGTGGTGGCATTAAACTCCTGGCACAAATGTGGTTGGTTTGTACCTACTCTGGGGTCGTCGAGTTAGGCAGTAGTGATAAAAAAAAAAAAAAATATTAAATCTCAACATCTTTTGTTGTTTTATAGCATAGTAAAGTATTAGTTGAAAGCTACAGTAAATAGCAGACAAATGAAATGTCTAAAAAAAATTGACTCACAAAAGCGTATAACAATTTTTTATTTTATATATTTTAAATTGCATCACTAAAAACAACGTTCTCAATATTATTTCAAATTTCTCATATTATTTTTTGTGTGTTATTTTTGTTGTCAAATTCAAATTAATTGTGTAGATTCAGAAAATGGGAAACCGTTTACTCTTTAAAGCCTTACTTAAACATTTCCCTTTTTGCTGCAAATTAATAAAACAAAGCAATCTTAATGTATCAATGTGCTTTTTTAACATGAAATCAAGGCTAAAAAGGAAATTCTGAAGAGATCAAACCTCAAAACCTTAAAGATGGGGTAGGTAATTTTCTCACTACAAACACAATTTAGGTTTTTAAATCTGACAGCTTTCTCTCATAAATCAATATGTATAGAAAGTTTAGATTGCAATTTGACTCTTTTTCTCTTTTAAAGTGAAACTGGAGAGGACCACCCACGCTCAGCCAATCAGAACGCGGCTGCATTCGGCTTCTGATTAAAACTAAATTCTTTATTATTTAATTAGAGAGTACTCTGTGGGCAACATTTTTTTCACAATAGGGCTACATTTATCATAGACTTTTGTTGCAAAACATTTAATTTACAAACTAAAAATGTTAGCTACCTCAACTTTAATGAACATTTGGTGGAGAAGAGTTTTAGTTTGTTTGTTGTTTGTTTGTTTTTTACCTTCAATGCCAAAATTTTAACAAACATATGAATGAATCATAACAATTTTAGATATATTTTTGATTATGTAACAGCAGTGTAACGTGAATATCATATGTGTACGAATATTGTGGTTTTTTTCTTACAACTTCTATTGACTGATTTGTTCATGTTTTTTACACTTAAATGCATGTAATAACCAGGATAATAACGTGTGCATTAGCAAAGAATAGATAACACAAATAAACTTAGAGAATCTTTTATATTTTTCGCCATTTTCTTAGTAAATGTGCAGATCTCTATGGAACAGCAGCTGTCACTCACCCAGTCCAGCGCTCGTGGCCAGAGTCTGACTGGACGCGACACATCCGCGCAAAGCGAGCACAGGCGAGCGGAGACGAGAAAAGCAGGGTTCAGACATATAATGCGCTTTTTCAACGTGCACAAGATGAAGACATGTGCAAAACTAAACTGCAGCAGCGGCAAAGTCTGAGCAGCGCTGAGTTTGGAGCAATGAGTGAAGTGTTTGGTCCATTGGAGGTGGGTTTACTCTGAGATCGATTGAGTGAGTCTGAGGAGGAGCGGAGGAGGAGCACAGATAAATAGATGAGGACACCAAATGAAAAATAAATAATATTTTCCTTAATTATGCTACGCACTTATTCAGGTGGTTTCAGCCCAGGGAACTTAGGTTAGAATACATAAGTAAGTATATATTTCAGATTGGGAAACACTCTGCGATTCAAGATTCTCCTTGATTATAGCGCGGTTTCAACAACACAATCAAACGGTTTTTGATTTATTATTAGTCAGAACATAAGCTACACAGAAAACAACCTAATTTCGTATTTTATCCGGTTGGGTTTTGAGCCAAAGTTATGGTGCTCCTAATTAAGGTAATTTTAATATTTACATAGGAAACGTACAATTACATTGAACACAAATGCAGAAAGTCTTGTACCAGACGGAAAATAGCTTTTGCATTGAATTTCCATTTGTAGTCCGGGGAGGGTTTTTTGTTGTAGGAGGAAACTTACGCAGACACGGGAGAACATGCAAACTCCACATAGAAAGACCCCGGGCCGTCTGGGAGTCGCACCCAGGACCTTCTTCTAACCAGGCTACGCTGCACCACCATACGCCATACTACCTACTTCATACTTCCATGGGGGGCGTCACATAGCCAAGTATGCTTCTCTTTTAGTGATGCTAGCTTGCTTGAATGTGCTTTTTATAGGTTACATTAGCAAATGCTTGATAAATGAGGCTCTAAGCATTGCTGCTACAAAGTAAATATGGAATAAGAAAATGCATGCTGCTATAAAAGTATGCCAAAGTTAGCGGAAAACATAAAGTACCGATTCTTACTCACAAGAATGTCATGTGAGTATTTAATATTGTATTTAAACTAGGCTCATGTTTAGAGACTTACTGAAGTTGAACTGTACATACATGCTGCTGACAGGTCTTCTTTACTAGTGAGTCGCTGTGTGGCCTATATATGTATGATGTATGTGCTATATTAGGTTGCAAATTTAGGTTTCAGATTTGTCAGTCAGAGTCTGAAAGTGCAGCACTAACTTTGCTGGTGATTTTGTTTTCACATTTAAGATGCAGAATAGAGTAACTACTTCTGTAAAAAGTAATTTTAATGTTGTTAAAGCCTGATGAGACAGAGCTAAGAGATCGTTACTGCAGGTCAGAAATAGAAGCAGACATGCTGTACACATACTGTACTGTGGAGTAATGTTTGGGCTATTTAAGGTGCACTCACTGTGTCACTTTCCTAGACTCCCACCTCCTCGTCTCCAGGGATGGAAAGTAAAGTTCTACAGATGCTATAACCATTACATTACTGGTCATTGAGTACACTTGAGGTAGGCTAATTTTAAGCTACCTTTTTAGGTCAACTCTGTACGTAATTGTAGCTATTGATTTATCATTTTAAATTAAGTATCGAATTGTTCCCAGTGGTTTTCTAACATGAATCTAATTCTGTAACAATTATGTTAACCAATTACCAATTACATCAACATTTCAACAGTATTTTCTAAGACTGTAGTCGACCAGTGTATTTTCGATCAGTCATCAATTAGTACAGTGGTTTCCAATGTTTTTTGTCCCATGTAACCCCTAAATTTGTCTCACACGCCGAGTACCCCCTAACTTGTGCTTTAAGGCAAACAAATGGGTTTTATAGTAGAATATTGACAATTGGACAAAGTCTTCAAAATATTTTTTTTTAAAATCATCACAAAATAATTAAAAATACATTCACCTTCTATTAAAAACTGAAATCATTCCAAGTACCCCCTGGTGAGGACTTGTGTACCCCGAGGGTCCTCGCACCCCAGTTGGGAAACGCTGAATTAGTAGACTAATTGGGGGGGTGTCAAATGTTCTCCAACTAAAAAGTATGCATGGATTCGGAGGGTAAATGCTAGAAAGTCAGATCCGGAGGGACAACGATTAGGTTTAGGAAAATGGGTACGTTTAGGAAAAGAGTTAGGGTAATGGGTATCATTAGGAAAAGAAGACAGCTCACTGATGCGTTCAATCATGTGCTAAAAGTCTAAAGGCCTATACAGCTCTGTCTTTTAGTTGGTGCTAGAGCTGTGAGAGCGGTTGGGCCTGTCAGTCACTTCCCTCTGAGTCTCCATGAGCACAAAACACACGGTGGATCATTAACAGGCCTGTCTTCTGTTCCAGGGCAGATATGACTGTCATTAATGCTTCTGTGTGCACTTCATGTTTGTTTAAGAGTGTCCAGCAGCGACCAGGTTTAATCTGCAGAGGCGGAGGCTGCACTCTCAGGATCGTACACACATCTGGCTCAGACTTGGCTAGTGCTGGTCTAGTCCAGTCTGTTTGATTCTGGTTCAGTGCTGGTAGATACAACAGGCCATACTGAAGCTGATTTTGTGCTGTGGATTTGTCTCCTCTATGGTACTTTATCTGTTTATTTAGCAAAACCATGATAGAACATCTGAGTGACCTTACCAGAGCAGCCTCCGGGTCTGCAGCTTCACGTCGTGTCCTGTTGCTGCTGCTGCTGGTTCGAAGAGGCGGGGCAAAAGTATAAAACCACACCTGAAGCAAAGAGCATCCTCAAACGGACAGCGAAGCATCAGCGCACCATTTGCATCTTTCTCATATCTGGATTTTTTTGTTGTTGTTACTGTTTATATCAAATTGAGAAATGTGTTCGGGCCGGTTTCGCAAGTGTTTGGGTATTTGCCTCATTCCTCTGGCGATTGTGTGTATTTGTGCAACATTTTACTGTTTTTTCCTGGAGGAAAACCTGTCGATGACTCTAAAAACATCACGGATCAAGTCTTCTACTTGGGAGGCATCATGGGATCTGGAGTTCTGGTCAGTAACAAGAATACAACTTTTATAGATTGCATTTTTTAAAGTCACATTTAACATTTTTACATGACTTTCCTTGGAATATTTCACAATATGATGTTTAAACTTGATTTGTTTGTAATGTGCTGAAATGTAGAACCTTGTGTGATGATGAAATAAGCCAAAAGTTCAGAAATATTACTTGAACCAGGGATGTTCAACATTTTCCTCAAGGGCCACAGTTTTCGGTTGGGTGTGACTCTGGGCTGGAGGATCTGTGTTAACAAAGGGAAATAACAATTACAGTGTTAGATTATTTCTAGACAATTAGAACAATGTCTTTTAGGTACAAAACTAGAACAATATGAAGAACCCACAATCAAACCAGTAAAAACAACTATATATCTAGGACGGTTTTATTGGTTGGTGGGCCTGATCTAGCTCCTGGCCTTATATTTAATAGTCCTAACTAAACACTGTTTGAGAATTACATCCGATGTTTATGCAGCTTTTTGAAACATTTTTTAAACGGTGGACTATGCACTTAAGAGTTAATTTTCCAAATCTCCAAAAGATACAAAACAATGACTACAACATTGACAACATTTGTTGTTTTTATTGTTGTTGTTTGTCATGTGCATTTTTTTATGGACCTTGAGTCTGGAATAAATAAATGATGATGATGATGATGATGATGATGATGATGAATATGATTGATGATGATGATGAATGATGATTGAGTGACAGTAAAATATGCTCAAATGTTTACATTTTGTAAAATAAGTTGTTCACATGACAGCACAACTCCATAGGTCAATAATATTTAATAGCGTCACATGTTTGTGTCACACGCAGACCAGTGGTTCTCAGACTTTTCACACCAAGTACCACCAAAGAAACCGGAATATTCCATAGTAATTTTGACCAAGAAATTACTTAAGAAAGATATAAATATAAACAAATAAACAATGATGTTGTCAAATAAGTTTAAGGCCACAATGTGCAGCATTTTATAGGCATTGTGATTATCTTCATAATAAGAGTTTATAGCAAATATGAATTCGTTTTACTTATATAGCACTTTTTGGACATTCAGAGACGCTAAATATGGGTATTTTAAGTTGAACAGATGAGTTTTCAGCTGCAGCGATGGATGTCTCCAAAGGTCAGAGCTTTGTTCTGATGAGAGGACAGAGGATGTTGGTGTGGGCAGATGGGAGGTGGATCATGGGGGAAAGGTCAGTGAGATATGATGGGCCGAAGTGATGGAGACAACTGATTATTGCAGATCTTCATCAAAACCACTTGCAACAATATTTAATACAGACTGAAGGCAGTTAGAGTGAATTTTGTGATGGTACAAAAAGCTAATTCCTCTTGTGAGTTTTTGTGAAGTTATCTTTGATGTTTCAGGAAAAAAATGGATCTCGCAGTATCTGGTTTTATGAAATTTTCACATTCTAGAACATTAAGATTATTGTCTAGAATTAGGGCTGCTCGATTGTGTCATTAATAATAATCACAATTTTTGGAGTCATCTTTGAAATCACGATATACATATATATTTTTAACGATACTAACATTTCTTTAAACTATTTTTGACGCCACAATGATACAAAATGCTCTTTTGAAATTACTTTTCACACAAAAATAATTTCTTTATTAAACGTGTTGGCTTTAAACTACTTTGAATACATCTCAAGATTTCTTTTTGAATTTTCTCTATGTACATTTTTATATCGATCATTAGTTTTTGATTTTCGACACTATTAACAACCTAAGCGTGCACATGAAATGAAAGAAGGCCATATCTCTTTGAAACAGATGGTTGTGGATGTGCTCAACAAATGTAAATGCATTTAACTCACTTTAAACTAAATGTTAATAATCCGATTACTTGATTCACACTTTTTGTAATCGATTACAGCATAATCATAATTGAAATTGAAATTCTAGATATAATTATTCAACAATAAATGCTCAAAAACAAGTTGGGGTAAATGTATTCTCAATGTTTCAGCTGATTCTCACAAATGAGATTAATGCTCTACGAAACATTCCAGCTAATCTATTGACCTTATTCTACCCCACCCACTTTTCTTGGCAGAGCACTTCCTGTTTATCTGTGTTTTTTAGTCTTTGGGTTTATCTTACCTATTTATTTGAGATTGCTGGCTAGACAGAAAAGGAAACATGTTAGCTAACTTAACAGAGCTAAACAGGAAGTGCATTGCCAAGAAAAGTGGGCGAAGCTGAATAAGGTGAATAGTAAACATTTTTCAAGCAGAAGATTTACTTGTATCATGTTATTGTGGGTTAATAAAAGTTTTGTAGTCTAGTGGTTAGCGCTCTCTTATACTTAGATAAAATGACTTGAATTAAGCATATAATCTTAAAAGAGGTCAAGATTATTTGACTTGTTTTACCTTATCTAGACATAAAAACTTATTTTGAGCAAATTCATATCTGTTTTAGGCCGTTATTGCTTGAATCAAGAAAATATTTGCTTAAAAACTTTGTCAAGACTACCTCAAACTAGCATTTTCTGCTCAAAACAACAAGATTAGTTAAATTTTCTTGAGATTTTTTCACTTGAAATAATACATTTTTACCTCACAATAAGCAGCATTTTCTTATTTTTTGAAAGGCATTTTTTGCAGTGAAGGTCTTGTGTTCGACTCAAGTGACACGGGTCCCTAGTTTGCATGTTCTCCCTGTGTCCGCGATGGCTTCCTCCAGGTGTTACAGTTTTTCCTACCATAAAAACATGTACAATAGGCTTCTGACCCTTAATAAAGAGTGGGACTTTCCTGGTTAAATAAAAGTTAATAATAATTTAATCCATTTTGTCTGGAAGAAAAAAATCATAGATGACTTATTAAAACAGATTTATAGATTTCAGTGTGGATCATTGCACTATGAAATACATTTTAATAGTAATAATAAGGAAATATTACAGATAAATCATTATATGTAAGTAAATATCTGGTTCTTCCTCCTGACTGAAACAGAGGAAGAGAGACTTTATGATTTTATGGTCTGTGTGTTTGTTTTAGATGATCTTTCCCGCCGTCGTGTTCCTCGGCCTCAAGAACAACGACTGCTGCGGTTGCTGCGGAAACGAGAGCTGTGGGCGGAGATTCGCTGTGAGTCAGAATTTATTTTTATTGTATATTTTTGTTAATATACTTGCAGATATGTAACAAATCAGTTTAATATAAAAAATAAAAGGATATACATTTTTTTCTCCAAAAATCTGAACTCAAAGCACATGAAATGAAAACATTGAAAGTATCAATAAATGTCATGACTTTTTTGCAAAACCATTTGACTTATTATTTATTTGGCTTTCTTGCATGTATTCTGTTTAGCTGCATTAGCCTGTAGAATCATCCTGGGTTATATCTGTCTTATTTATTGAGACCTACAACATTCAAGAACGTGATTCATTGTCACTGTCATTTGACCGAAACCCGTTCATACTTTAGCTTTACTTCTTTTCATGTTTTATTCGTATTGTTTTTATTAAACCAGACGAACTAAACTGTTAAAAAAATTCACATTCCCTTTAAGATTTCTTAGGCAATAGCTAGTCGCCTTCTTGCTTAAATGCGATAAATTGTTTTTCTTTAGCATCAGATAAATAAAAAAAAAAAAAAAAAAAAAAAATGAAAAATTCTCATGTGTGTAAAAAACCGTAATTTTCTGGTAAAGCCTGACACCCCTTACAGCATTCTTACGAATTCAGGCAAATGATTGTAAAATACAATTTCAAAGTTGTAAATGCCGATAAGCTAGTTCTGGATGTGACTGTTGCTTAAATAAATGTGGTTTTAGGCTTTCTATTGGCAGTTTTGTGAGATACATTCATGAAAATAAATTAATAATATAAACTATACATTTACAAATATATTTTAAAATACATACTGTAGTTCGACCTGCACATGTGTAGTAGCACAAAAAAGGTACAAATGGGCAATGACAATGTTAACTACTTTCACAGAGCTAAACAGAAACAGAAGTGGGTGGGACAGAATAAGGTGAATATGGCTAAATAATATCAATGTATACACAAAATTAAGTGATAAATGTACAGCACAGATGTAAAGGAACTACTTCTTTTGAGTACATTTCTTTATTGTTACGTGCACATGTTATACATCGTTATTTATGTTGCTCAAATAAACTCAACTCAAAGTGGCAAAAATGAATTTACTACTCAAGTAAAAGTGCAGTTACTTGTGTAAAAAACAGCTCTGGTAAAAGTCAAAGTCCTGCTGAAAGTACAAAAGTAAATGTGTAAATTTACTTCAATAAAAAAAGTAAAAAGTACAATTCACTCTGCTAAAAGTTATCTAGTCTTGGTTAAAACAAACTTTGGCAGCTTCTTTCACTTTAAAGATTTTCCCAAGATATTCAGACTCGAACTTGCCAATGAGGTGAGTAAAAATGTCCTAATTCATTGGCAAATAATTTGTCTCAAAATAAGAACACATTTTTTTTAAACAAGTCGTATAACCTCTAGGTACATATGTAAAACAATTTAACCAGAAAAATACCACAAATAAGATTAAAACCAATCTAGAAATGCATTTTTTGCAGTGCAATAAAGTTGATTTGTAATGTGTAGAGTGAAAGATGGACTTAGCAGTAAATTAATTCTAATTGTTAGAAATGTAAAAGGTAATTTGTTTGCATAAAAAACACACACAACACACAACAGCAGTTTAACCTGGCATTTAAAAGGAACAAAAGTGTTTATGGGTTTATAAAGTAACTCACTGTTTTTAAAAATTAGCCTAGGGAGTAAAAAGTACAGATACTTTTTGAAAAATGTAAGAATTAAAAGTAAAAATCACCAAGTAATAAGTAAAATACTTAAAAAACTACTAAGTTTTTTGCCACCTCTGAAACTAAACTAAATAAACTAAACACGTTACTGACACATTAAGACATTTAATTTGGCTACTGTTTCCAGAGTAATAACCCAGATTTAAATCTACAAACAAGAACCTATATTTTTGTATTACTGTATTTGGAAAGTGAATTGAGGTTTTGGAGGGCCGATTTGGCACCCGGGCCTTAAATTGAACAGGCCTGATCTATAGATTCAATTCAGTCACTTGAAGCTGATGTATGTAATTTTCAAGCAAAGAAAGAAGTGTTAACCATTTTTACTCATCCTCGCTGTCACATGAAGCATCACAATCTTTCTCAGAAGAAAACTGAATACTTAATGAGAAAAAAAACACACGCACTACTTTTTGACCAAAACAAGTTACAAATGACGCACGTCTCGTCACATTCACACAGAGTTCCCTTTGTCTGGCTCATGATCGATAGTTGGGGAATGTGTGTGAAGAACAGAGGCTCCATTGTGACGCGTTGTGTTTAAAATGTGACATATTGTAAAGTATTGATCCCTTTTATGTCTTTGCGCTGCACAGATGTTGAGCTCCATCCTGTTTGCGGCGGTGGGCGTCCTCGGAGCTGGTTACTCTGTCATCGTGTCTGCAGTGGCCATAAACCACGGCCCAAGTGTGAAGTCAACACAACGACGCACACGTGGGACTCTCCTTTTAACAATGGGTGAGGAATTAGTGTTTATCAAATAACTTAAAAAAAATGTTCCAGCCACATCTCATAATAGAGCAATTATGTTCCCCAAAACCAAGAAAGCATGCTTGTTAGCTTAACTCTGAGGCAGCTAAACTTCCACTGGCTTGACATCAATGTTGCCAGATGGGAGCTGTTGAATTATCTACCAGAGCCTCAAAAATATTGTGTTTTGCTCAAAATTATCCTAAACATCCAAACTGTTTGTTTGGATACAAAAATTTGTATCCGCTAATCACCTCTTTAGACAATGCAAATCACTCCTGAAATGAATTTTTTAAATTGGTTTCACTCAGTTAGGAGGGTGAAATAATAGAAGATCGTCTCTATGTTTAGTGCAGTGCACACAGTGAGGATTCTCCTCTTCACACACATCAATTAGATTTATATCAACAGAACTTAAAGTGAAGCTCAACCCGAAACTCCACCCACAAACACATTTCAAACAGCAAACTCATTGAAATGTATATGAAAAGCAGGTGTCTGCAATTAGTGCTCAATTTTGAGTGGAAAATACACGCTGATGTCACAAAGAGTCTAAAAATTACATGAGAGACACAACCAGTTTGTGACTGTTTTGACCTGAAACTTCTAAATTTGCTCAGTTTGCACTAAGAATGCAAAAAAAAACCAATAAAACTCTAAGCAGTAGGCAATGCAATTGAAACGCAATATACACAGTTTAACAACCAAAAAAAAAGTTGTTTATGGTTTAGCTTCTCTTTAATCATACGTTCATATCATAAGTTAAAAAAGTATGGATTTATTCAGTCTTTTCTGACATTTCCATTATTGCTCATGCAGCATGATTATGTTTTTACGTTTGGTCTCACCACACTGGGGCAGACGCAGCATTGAAGAACTACTGGTGCTGTTGACCAATAATATTACAGAACACCACTAAAGCATCAGTGTTTACTGATCCTGGATCAGTTCTTTGGTCATTTAGGTGAACTCAAGTTAGTTAAGACAATAGTCGTGTTCAAGATGGTCAAGGCGGTGCAGTCGGCTCGAGGCGTTAAGGGGGGTCGGGTCTGACGACAGCACTGTTCGTAGCGCTGATTGATCTCTTGCGCTGTCACCTGACCCGACCCCCCTTAACGCCTCGAGCCGACTGCACCGCCTTGACCATCTTGAACACGACTATTATCTGGCACTTTAAAATGATCGGACATTTACATAAAGTTTTTTAATGACTTAGACTTATTGATCGTGCTGAGGTTAAACTGGTTTTACAAATACGAGACTGTGTGCATGTGAGCGATTTATTTTCAACTTTCTTTATGCTTTAGCATTAGCATTGTCAGTTTAAAATGTATTTATTCATTTTAAACTGACATAGTGAAAACATTATAGAAATGAATGAACAGAATGTGAATATGAACACGACCCAGTTAGCTTACCTTTTCCAAAGCCCAAAAGTTAAAATGAACTTAGCCTAAGCCCTACAGATTTCTGAGATAAATATTATAAGATATAAACATTTCCTTGAATAGTTACAAATGCAGAGTGATGTTGTGTTCCTGGCTAGAAAGTCAACTTCTGACTTCTGTGAGTGAATTGAGCAAAACGTGACTTCTGTATAAAGTTCAAATTGATTAAATAGTTCTGTTTGTTTAGGCCACATTTTGAAAGACCCACTGTAACTTTCTGGAGGTGAAAAGTCAGCTGCACAAATCAGTAGAAATAGAAAGTTAAAACCAGACCTTGAAACATTTTAACAGTGATAATTGTACGTTATGCCATAAAGTGGAAAAAAAATCTTCCTGAAACAAACAGAAAGAGGCTCCTCCAAGTCAAATAATTGTCCATGCTTACTCAATAATACACGTGTTTGTATTATGTATTTAGTGCATCAAAAACATCTAATGACAAAACTACTATATAATCATAGACTTAAACTTCTTCACAACCACTGTCCGAATTCTATATCAAAGTATTTTTGTGTGATTTCTGTTTAGTTGTAATGATATAATGCTCATCAAACAGTATTTCGGTGAGAGCAGAACAATGCCGGTCGTAGCAAAAATCGAAATAAAGCCGTGAAAAAAGGAGGTACCATAGATATTTAAGCAGCCAATCACCTCTCATCCCAAAGAGGCATGTGGCTCGCTCTTACACGTTTGAAAAGATATCGTGTTTAATAATTAGATGAAGACAGTGTGTAGCGCTCTATTCTATTCACACATTTTTGTTTTCCAGAAATGGCAAAGGTATTGAAGTTCACTACTCAAGTAAAAGTACAGTTACTTGTCTAAAAACAACTCTGGTAAAGTCCAGCTGACGCTCCTTTACTTGAAAAAAAGTATAAAATTACATGTGTGTAAGCTTACTTAAAGAGAACTAAACTCAGAATCAACTTTTTTTCACTGACAGACTGTGTATATGGGGTCAAAATTGAATTATCTACTGTTTCCAGGCCTTTTTTGGACATTTTTGTGCGAACTCGTTCATTTTGGAGTTATGTGTGCAAAAACCGCGGCTGTACTGCCACGATGGGCAAACGCTGTCAGTGCATTTTCAGTACCCTCTGACGTCACAGTGTATTGACGCGGCAGACGAGCCGCCCAGATGGTTTATCTAAACTCCTCCCTCTGACATCGCTGCTGCGTAAAGTTGAAAAGAGATCACCCGCTGCGTAATGACATCAGCTGTTATTTGGCTCAGCTTGTTGAGCGAGTGGCGCGCTGAGCCACCACTAGTTCAATGATGCGCTGGTTCGAAATTCGCGCCTGTGTTTTTCATTTTCGATTTTCATTTTTAAAAAATACTCACATAATAGGCTCATGTGCTTATGTAGACTAAAGCAAAGGTTTCATACATATGTTTTGCAAAGCAAATATAAAAAAATCTTTACATGCAAATAAGCAAAGACTTGGGGCTGTTGCTGTACAGCTCTCTCGGCTGCAAATCTCACGTCAAGACCAGGACCTCTCCGTCACAAAACTCACATTTACCAAGCTCGCTGTTCATATTTGGTGCTGTCAATCAATGTCTGTTCACACCCACTGGGCGTCTCTTCAAAGGCCTCCGGGCATCTCCCACTTTTGTGATTCTGTTTGAGGTTCAGTTGTGGGCCGAGTTAGTCTCTGAAAGCGTGTTTAGCTTCACTTTAAGGAAAAAAAAGTAAAAGTATCACACTGCCAAAAGTTATTCTCTACTCTTGTTTAAAACTATGCATTTGTCAGCTTATTTCTCTTGACATTTATGACAGTTTTCAAGCTATTTGAGCTTAAAAGAGACCTATTATGTAAAATCTACTTTTCTGGGTTTTTAACCATGTTGAAGCAGTGTCCTCTTGCCATTAGTTTACCCAAAGTTGTATTCAGATTGATTCCTGTACGTTTGATTAATCTTGTATTGTCCTGCAGCTGATGGTTGAGTGCTCAGAAAAACATGGCTTCACCTACCACCTATTCCCGCCCACTTGTCTGTATTTACTTGTGATTAGTCAAAATTAGAATTCAAAGTAAAGCATGTAAGGTTTAGAATTGTCATGTAGACACTTTCCATCAACAAAAAATTGCAATTTTTAAATCTGTGGCTTATTACTAAATTTTACAATGAGGAGGCGGGGCTTATCACTTCTACAGTTTTGAACAGGAAGTCAATAGACCTGTTTCTATTTCTAAGCAGTTTAAGATCATGTTTGTGTTTTGCAATGAGCAAAACGTGAATAATGGATCTACTTATGACATAGTTTATTCCTAATATAGAGAAAAATCACAATAGGTCTCCTTTAAATTAAAGTAGTCACTGTGAGGAGTAAAAAACGTCTTACTTCAACAGCAAATAAGAACTAAGAACAAGTTTATTGAAACAAGGCAGAAAACACATTCAAACAAGTCATATAATCTAAGTACATCAAATAAAACCATCTTAACCAGAGGAAATACCAAAAATATAGACATTTAACCAATCTAGAACTGCATTTTTTGTAGTGCACAAAGTTTGTTTGTACTATTATTTATTATTATTGTGACTTTTATCAAACTTTTCCTGCAATTTTCAGTGGTTAATTTGTACACAGAGCTCTGATACACAACAGCACAGCAGCTCTATAATGTTTTAAATGAAAAACAAAAAAAAAAACATGTTTATTGGCTCATAAAGTAACTAACTAGTTTTAACAGTTACAGATACTTCTTGAAAATGTAAGAAGTAAAAGTAAAAAGTCACCAGAATTTGTGAAGCTCAAGGAAAGCACAGATACTTAAGATAACTACTTAAGTACAGTATTTGAGTAAACAATACCAACTTTATGAGAAAAAACAATAAAACTAAGCTTATCTTCCCTGCAGTGACTATCTGAAGAACACGTCTCTGTGGGACTTGTGCGAGGGGCCCAAAGACATCGTGCACTGGCATCTGTCCCTGTTCTCGGTGCTGCTGGTCATGGGGCTGGTGCAGGTGGCTCTGTGCGCTGTGCAGGTGGTGAACGGCCTGCTGGGGGCGCTGTGTGGAGACTGCTGCGGCTGCTGCGGAGGGGTGAGTGTTTGTCCTGTGTTCAGGTGTAGCTCAGAGAAATTACTTTGCTAGTTAAAAGTAAGTCTCAAGTCTTTGGTGTCAAGTCTGAGTCAAGTTCTATGTCACTGACCTTCAAGTCCACTGCTTTTAGTTTTAAATGTTTAAGTCATTTGATCAAATAACTGAATATAGCTTGTCTGTAATAACATCATTTATAAATTATACTGTTAAAGTAAAGTTCTGATCACGAAGAAAAAGTGAGAAGTACGGCTGGACAATATTATATCATACATCATGATTATTGTGATTTTCATTTTGCGACCCCGGCAAACAGAAATTGTGGCAATGTCACAGTGTTGCCAGATTTTCAGAGATTAATAAGCCATGTTTCAGTCTTTAGTGTTGATATTTTTATGGCTCAAACTTGAAAAAACAGCTAAAAAAATCTTGACGGTCAAAATTCATAAGCGACGTTCCAAATAAAAAAGTTCCTTTAAAGATGCAGACTTGGCAACTCTTGGCAATTATCATTTGATCTCTTTAAAGGGGCACTGTGTAAGAAAAACAAAGTGATCCAAGTAATGTCCACTTTTGAACACCAGGGGGAGCATTTCCAGTGCAGTTTGCCTGACTACCATAGTGACATCTAGCGTTAATATTCACATTCCGCCCGTAATAAAACATTTTAAATACGTATAAATGTATCACAATTGATGTGGATTGGTTAACAGTGCTCTCTTAAGTATTCATGTTGTAAAGAATAAATATGATTTAAATGTTTGTGGACTATTGTGATAATTAAAATTCCTCTCAATCTTACACAGTGCCCCTTTAAAACCTTGAACTAAAGTAAACTTATGCCCAGACAGTGGAGGCTCTGCAGAGGCTAAAACACAAATGATGAAAGAAGTAAAACGTGGTGTTTGAACGTGGAACTTCCACTGTAACTAAAAGAGCCTGAAACACAACAATGGGTCAAGATTAAAGAGGCAGATCAGATGTCTTTTATGTCTAAACACATTTTACCCAATTTGGTTGTTTTGGTGAAGTTCATTATCGTCTTTTGTCCAGTAAATATGACACATGTGGAGGGAAATCCACAAGTGTTACCTAGCAATCACATTGTAGGTAACACTTGTGGATTCTGGGCCATAATCAACATAAATTAAACAGATGTGACAATGTGACAAATTATTATAACTTCTAACACTTTAATTGTGTTAAATAATTGTTTAAACTGTGTCAGTTTTGTGAAAATTGTCTTTACATTTTGGCGCTTTTTGATGGCATGTGAAGAAATTCTGTTTTAGAACTTAATTTACTTTCTGTAATTTCGTACTTTTAGTTGTCAATTTATTCCTAATTTACATCTTAACTGCTGTAAAATTATGATAAATATTTATATTTAACGATTATCACATCAAACTAAGTCAAAATTAAAAAATGTTATAATCTGCCATGTGAGCTTTAGGCTTGAGAGAAAACTTATGAAAAAGTCTTTATAAACTTTGTTTATAAAGACTTTATTATGGCTACTTTAAATTATGTAAAGCCCAAACTTTTCAGCACCGCGGCCCAAGGATTCTATGTAGTATTTAATACTCAATTCAAACTAATATAGAACTTTTTTTTTCTATTAAATTGAGATATAGAAAGTACAAAATGATTATGCCTATGAACATATTCTCACTTATGATTAGTGAATTAATCAAATAAATTATGTAAAGTTAATTTTAAGTTACATTTTCTTTCATGCTTGTTGTGTGGACAACTTTTGGAGGTCACCCAGCAGAGCCTCTTAAGCCCCACTTCACTGATGTAAAGCATACTGAGTAAAATGACAAGCGTATTGAAGGAGACATGGCTTTAAATGCTTATCTGTGTAATTAATAATAAATTATGACATGTGTAAATCAGTAATTTATATTTAGTTCATTGCAAAACAAAAATCAGTTAATATGGCAAATAATTATAAACAGATCCATTAACTTCCTGTTCAAAACAATAAGCTCTTCATATGTCATATGTAAAACCAAAATAAGTCTAAATCTTTTTTGTATTGTCTTGTGGCACTTATGTCTCGTCTCACTTTTTTGTTCTGGTGTAAATGTTGAATGTATTTTGTTAAAAGTATCACTTATTTAACCTTCATCTCTTTGTTTTCTCTTTCAGAATGATGGCGCCGTTTGAGTTTATTCAGTGAACTTTATTTAAAGTTTTGGTTTTATATTATTACAAGTGCAAAGAGCGCATTGATTCATGTGTTTAATAAATGACACTGGAAATGACAAAGCGCTTTTAGACACTGCTGTTATGAAAGTTACAAAATAAAATGTTTTCGATCTGTGTGTGTTTGATCAAGTGTTTTGGTTTTATGTTATAAAATCTGCTTACAGAGAGGAAAGCATTATAACAATCGTATTTATTTATGCAATGAAATGGAGCTCAACAGTGGTGAGTTCACTTATTTATAGTTAACTCTATCTTTCTTTAGTTCAGCCAAGCCTCTAGAGTAACAACTATGAAATGCATGAATGGTAAATAAAATTATTAAAAAGTATTTGTTGAGCAACTTGATGGAGACTAGTTTTCATAAAGTGATTATGGGAATTATTAGTAGCTTGAGTAGTGATGTGATGAACCTATAATCATGACTACATTTATAAAAGTTCTACAAATGAATATACAGTAGGCTAAGTGGTGGATAGTTTTAATTGATATGATTAGACTGACCTCTAGTGGAAAAGTAATGAAGTAGCAGTTAAGTGCAGCGAACAACTTTTTAAATAATTACAGAAAAAGAAGCTCTTTACCATACAAACAATGTAAAATAAAGTCTTTTTTTCTCATGGATTAAAATAGCTCAAAATAATTAAATTAATAATGATAATGATGATAAGCCTCTGTTTTGTAAGAGGTATGATCTCGAAGTGCTACTAGTTATTTTAGATTTATTTTACCAATCATTGACAGAATTCTGTTTTATTATTATTATTGTTAATAATAATAATATTAATAATGGGCCTATTATCATTATTAAATTTATTTATTTATGTTTTATTATTTATTTATTTATTATTATCAATAACAAGTAGTCTATTATCATCATTACTTTTATTAATTTATTTTTGAAACTTAATTAAGTAAGTTTCTTTGTGTATTTTTGTGATTTTTTAGACCAAGATGGATGAAGTACTTTTAAGTAGAAAGGAATGTAAAAAAAAAAAAAAAAAAGGTACTTGCATTGTATGTTTCATAAAGCTAATGCTACCTCGTGGTTCAGCTACAGTTGTTTCTAAATCTAAAAATCTAAAAAAAAAAAAAAAAAAAAAAAAAATATATATATATATATATATATATATATACACACATATATATATATATATATATATATATATATATATATATAATATATATAATATATATATATATATATATATATATATATATATATATATATATATATATATATATATATATATTTTTTTTTTTTTTTTTTTTTTTTAGATTGTAGTACATTTATCTTCTAATATATAATTATTCATTTATATTATATTATAAGTTGAAAAGTTGTTGTCAGGGATATTTCTTTGGGTGGCGGAACTAACGTTGAAAGACTCTTCGCAAACACGGACTAAAAACAGTGACGCACAACATGGACGTTCGCTGCAGTTCGATCATGGATCTGTTGACCTCCGAATGAAGAAACTTAAATTAAAAGGATTATAAATGTGCACATGACGACAAAGTAAGTGTAGTGACTGCTTGAAATTAGTTCTACTATTTTAATTCGTAATCCAGTTTCAATAAAATGACCTGTAATGCAGTATTATAGGAAAAGCAAGCCCCGAAATCTGCCAAGTGTAAGCATGCAGATATTGCGAATTTCAGGGCTCATTTTGATCTAACTTGGCGGTAATACATTATAAAATAGTTAAGGTAATAGATCATACAAAGAATATTGAGGATCTTAGGAATATTTGACCTAATTGTGTGTAATGGGGAATGTATAGATCTGCTCCCAATTTAAAACGCCAATCTAATGTATTCCAGATTCTACTAGCAAATTTACAGATTAAGTAAAATTAACTTTGCAACTAACTCTGCATTACCACTGCAAAGTGAAAAGTAGTAGTAGTATTTTTATTGGGTCTAATTTCACAAAAATGGTAAAACATAGCCAAAGAATAACATTAATTACTGGTTCACGAGTTCCTTCTTGGGTGAAAAAAGTGGGATCGGTGTTCTCTTTGTGGCATAAATCATTTCATTGTATTGTTAAATCTGTGTTGTTCAACCAGTGTGCCAGGGAACATTAGTGTGCCTTGAGTTACTGCCAGGTGTGACCTGAAAAAAAAAACCCTCAGATTTAAATATAACATTTTGAAAATCA
This sequence comes from Mugilogobius chulae, assembly GCA_038363315.1. Classification (NCBI taxonomy): domain Eukaryota; kingdom Metazoa; phylum Chordata; class Actinopteri; order Gobiiformes; family Gobiidae; genus Mugilogobius; species Mugilogobius chulae. Next base: position 29,849,985 of record CM076412.1, read on the forward strand.
GATTTATAGATTTAATTAGTGTTGTCACGATACTAAAATTTCAAACTCGATTCGATACTTAGAAAAAAAACTTGATACCGATTTCGATACCACGGTGCACAAGTTTACTTTTTTTTTTCTTATAATAGTATTTCTACTTTTTAATTATTATTTTTTTTATTTATAGCTGTCTTTTTGATATTATTAAAATACAGTAATAGTATCTAAATGTATTATTTGTTTATTATTAACTTGATTCATGAACCTTTACATTAAAGTTGGGGTAGTTAACTTTTTTTAGTTGTAAATTAGTAAACTTTGTGGTTTCCACTAAAAAGTAGATGATCAGTGCAGCACTTTGGAGAAAAAATTAGACCTCTGAGTACTGTCTGAATGTACTAATAAAGAGCTTTAGTTCTAATTAAGCTGCGCTCTGATTGGCTGAGCTTGGGGTGGTCACTCCAGTTTCACTTTGTTGCTTCTAAAAAAGACGTTAATTGACCATAATTACAACCAAAAATGAATACATGTTGATATTAACCATGTGTCAAAGGATTTATGAGAGAAAGTTGTCAGATTTAAAACATAAATTGTGATTGCAGTGTAAAAATCAGCTACTCTACCTTAAAGACTGAGCTTTGTTCTATTATCAGACACATTTCTGTTTATGTAGTATATAGGCTATAACAGTATTTGATAGTTTCACCGTTTCCATCTCCAATGAGAAAAGAAGGGGGCGGGGCTTAGCGTCCAAGTAGGGGAAAGGGGTGGGGCCTAAAATATTGATACTTGTTCAAACGAGTATCAACTATCAATGCCAGTTTTAGTATTGATTAGTATCGGGGAATCGATTTTTTTTGACAACCCTAGATTTAATTGAAAAAAATTACATTTTTTGGAATGTCCTGTTACAAGATGAAAACAAGACAACCACCATTTTAAGTGTATTTGGTAATATTTCAAACATTCAATTGTTTTTTTAAATGTTCTGATGGCCACATTTGAGGTAAATATTGTGCCCTCTAGTATTTTTACCAAAAAAGTGTGCCCTGACTCAAAGCAGGTTGGGAAACACTGGTTTAAATTATGTATTTTTAATTTTTATATTTGTTTAAATACTTTGTTTGTACTTGTTTAAGTTTGTTAAAGCACACCTTTTAAGTGTATTTTGTGTACCCAGGAGCCGTGTGAATCATTGTTTCTAATCTTTGTTCATTCACAGATGTTTTCTTTTGCTATAAGAAGAGGGGCTTTGATTTCTCACAAGGTATATATAACCTAATCATTTTTATTTTACGTGTATTATATAGTATTATTATAGTTTTCTAGCTACTGAAATACATGTTAACGCTGTCTCATTTTCTCTTGCAGCTTTTATCATCAATCAGCTCCTCTCCAAGATGTTTAAAACTTTCTCAACTCTCTCAACACAGCACAATCTCCTCCAATCCTACAGAACGCCCTTTTCTCTCACCCAGATCCACCTCTCAATGCCTCACTTTCCCAGCACTCGCTCACCCGCTCCACTCCTCGGCTGTGCGCCTCAAAAAACGACCCCAGCCTGACCCTCCTCCCCGAGAACTGGACTTACTCCGCTACGACATGAAAGACTTACCCAAAAGCCCCAAACCGGCTTTATATTTAGGTTTCTCTGGCCTGCTTCCTTTCGTTTGCCCGACTTTGTTTATGGCAATGACTGAAAACTATATACCAGAACTCGCGTACGCACAGGTGGCATATGGAGCCTCGATATTGTCGTTTTTGGGTGGAGTCGCTGGGGTTTTGCACTTCCTCCCAGCAGCCCAGCTAAACCTGACTGGATAAACTTGGCAAACAGCGTTGTGCCGTCTCTGTTAGCCTGGATAGCCATGTTGATGACCGAAAATATCGCCCCAGCTGCTACTATGGTGATAATGGGCTTGGGTATCGCGCTTCACTACGATTTGTCGCTGTTGCCGACTTATCCGAGCTGGTTCAAAGCACTGCGATCTGTCCTGACTGTAGTGGCTGCTTTGTCTCTGTTTGGGATGTTAATGGTTTATGGAGTTTGCCCTGAAAAAAAGCTGTTCACCGGAGAAAAAAAGTAATAAATTAAACAGTGTTAAACTTGCTTTGGTGGTGTGTCACTTTACTTCTATGGTTTACTACTATTTAGTAATTTATTTAATTAGTTAGTTCGTTAGCTAGAATTATAAAGATTTTACTGCCTTTAACAGCTACCAACTTCAGGGTTCATACAGTCGTTTGAAACCTGGAAAAGTTATGGAAATTTAAAATCATGTTTCCAAGCTCTGGAAAAGTTTTGGAATTGTCTTAGTTTTGGAAAGGTTTGGGAATATTTGCTTATATTTTAGGTTAAAACTAAAACTAAACCTATTAAAGGTATATATTGTTAGACTAAACTGTATAACTGTCTAATTAATGCTGGATTAGATAAATGAAGACCTAATTTGCATATAGAAATAAATACACTGAAGAAAAGCTACATCTTGAAAAACAGAAAGGTCAATTTTCAGATGCTTACGCATTCAAATACGTAGATTTATTGCATCCATTTTAATCTGTTTATAATTTATTGAAACATGGGCGTGTATAAGTTATACGAAGTCATGGAAAAGTTGTGATTAGTTGTGGAGAAGTCATGGAAAAGATACAGAAAACCTTCAGTTCAAACGTGTACAAACCCTGCAACCTTCACATTTTAGATGGTGCTTCAGATGTTGGTGCAACATAAAAGTAAAACTATTAAATTTTATAAAATATTAATAAATTCATAAAAAATTTCATCAACCTGCAATTTTCATGTAAGTCTGAATAATGAATGGACAGGTTGTAACTGATAACAAGAAATTGAGTAGCACAAGTGTGGACTTGCAAGTCGCGATATAAATTTGAGTCAGACTTGAGTCACAATTTTGATGACATGAGACTGGACTTGAAACAATTTGATGCTCACTTCTGCGCTTGTGACCAGAAATTTATTTAAATAGGAGAATTTAGAAAAATCTGTGAAACTGTAAAAAAAATAAATAAATAAGATGCAGTTGGTAATTTGATAAAAAGAGGGAAAAAAGCAGGTCTTAGACTCAATTTGGACTTGTGGGGCATTGACTCAGGACTTGACTTGAACTTGAGGACAAAGACTTGAGACAAGAAAGTACAGAACTCATTTAGCATATTTTGTATTTGAATACACCCTTTATATAAGCAAAGTAAATACTGACATAAAGATTACATTTTCCCCTCATTTGTCAGGTTTTGAATTACATTAGATAGAACAAAGTCTTAAAGGTGCAGTGTGTAACTTTTGGGCCAAAATAAACTTGAATAAAACGTGTTTTAGTCATTTATATGTCTTTGTTACACTAAATAAATAAGAAAAATTTTTACTTTGAACAGGCTTGCATGGTCACAAAACGGTCTAATTATTTATCCTGGAGGAGGCCCGCTCATATTATTTTCCAAAGAAAAGTGGTTCTTTTAGAAGATTTTTTTTTTCATATTATTGCATACAAGTTATTTATCCCCATTCAGAATATCTCAAAGTTTGGTTTTAACTTGACTTTTCACCTCCAGAAAGTTACACTGAGCACATTTAAGTCCCAGATATAAAGTTTAATGTGTATAGGAGATAATTAAAGACTTACAGTATGTCTTGATGTAGAAAATATGTTGTATAGTGTCTCAGTGTTAATCACAGTGACCTGTTTTCTATTGAAGTGACTGTAGCCGAGCTGCGTGATTGAACCACATTTAGGACGGTCTGTGATCCTGCTCTGCGTTCTCGTGGAAGTGTAAATTGCCCTTGTGCTGGGATCATCTACTAAAGGAGGCTGACATCACAGAATCAGGGATTACTCTCATTTAGGTCTTATGTAATCTGACACAGCCGGGTCAGACCTGCAGCCAGTACTGTTAAAAAGATCCACTGAAGTTTTACAAGGAATATAATATAAAACACAAACTCTCAATATCAATTTGTACTGTAAATCTATCCCTATTAATTTAAAATAGCAAATTCAGTAGTTGCAAACAGAAATCTCTAGCCCAAGCAAAAAATCAGTGTAGTTCAGATTTATAAACGTACAGAATTCTTCTATAAAAAGTGAGTTTCAAGTTAAGTCCTAAATCAAAGAGCGGCAAGTCTAAGTCAAAGAGAGCAAGTTGAAGTCAAGTCCCAAGCCAAGTCCAAGCCTCTCAAATCCAAGTCAAGTAAAAGTTCTCTGCTTTTAGTTTTAAGTCTTCTCAAGTCTTTAAATTAACAACTTTCTACAGTTTCAAAGATTTGTATAAAATCTATTTCTTGTGCATAAGAAGTGAGTATGGTTAGTTATTGTAACATGACACTATATTTTTTGAGAAGCATCAAGTCATCTCAAATCACAATACTCCAAGTCCAAGACAAGTCCCAAGTCTTAGACCATTTTATCAAGTCTCAAGTCATCAATACAGTAACTCAATTTGAAGACTACGACTTGCTAGTCCACCCTCTCATTTCTAGTGTCAATTCATTTAAAATGGTTTTACTACCTTTATATATTTACGTAGTTGAATTCATATATACATTTTATTCACTTACTGATCCAATTCATTGCCTCTACTGTGTATAGCTGCAACTAACTATTATTTTGGTAATCGCTTAGGCAATTATTCTTTCAATTAATAGATTTGTTGTTTAAAAAAAGTCACTTGAATACACTTTTTTTTTTTTTTTGTCAAACTGAGGTAGCATCGCTTAAGGACGTCCTGGAGATGTAATTTAGGGAATCAAATACTAATCAACACTAAACTTCAACTTGAACAAGTATTGATAATTAAAATTTCCATTAACGAGACAAAATTGTATATTTTCTCAGAATTATAGAATAATCCTGATTTGTCAAACCAAAATGTTAAATAAAGAAAGTATTTATATTTTGTGCTGGAAGTGTCTATTGCAAACAAATGTGACGTTAAAAAAAGCATACAGGTATTTTAATCATTGTGGTCATAATTAATATCAAGAATCTAGTCTGTAGTATTACAACTGAATTTGAAATTTAGCATCATAACACTAGGCTCAGACAAACTAGTTTTTACATCAAAAACACATAATTTACAGAATTCAATCTAAAGCTAATGACATGTTTGGAACCATTACATTGACCAGTTAACAAATATTCAATTACTAAAATAGTTGGCGATTATTTCAATAATCGATTGCAATTCATTTACTAAATTGTTGCAGCTCTACTATTTTGTAATAACATGCATTTGATGTATCTATCCCTCATTTTTAACTTTGATCTCTGGAGGCACTGAAGAGACGCTTATATGGACTTATTCTTGTGTTTTTGTCTTGTCTGTTTTTTAATTGTTGTATCTCGACCTTAAGTCTGAAATAAAGTTTGATGGATTGATTGATTCAAAAGGACTGTCGCTAAAAGAGCAAATAAACACCATTAATGTGTGTCAATATATTTTTATTAAAGTAAACATTCTTTTCTAGCAAACCAAACATTGAAAATAAAGGCTTGATAACTCTTTAGGGAAAATAGCGTTTTTCAAGGCACGATAAAATGGACCAAAAACCCGACCGACCTCGACAGCATTCAGATGGAGAGAACAGTATTGCACATTCATTTTCTGGCTTTTAATCCACAAAAATATGGAAGATCATTTGTTTCATCACATTTTGAATTTAAATATATCTCGATTTTTCACTTTTTAACCCGGAAATTCTTGCTGAAATTGAGAGTTTGAAAATATGTGCACTGAAAACAGATTTGGAATTAAAAAAAAGGTTGCCAAGGTTAAAAGATACAAAATACAGATATAAAATGTGATCAAATCAAATTCTATCTTCCATACAAAACATTGCATTGATTTTAAAAAGTATGGTACAAATGTCTGGCCAAACTTGGGAATTTGCATATGGATTTTTTGCTGTTTTCTTGGGTAATTCACGCAAGTGAAAAGTGCTTTGGTAACAATTACGAACGCAATAGAATGTATGTATGATTTTACAGTTCAATAGTCAGTGTAATATCTCTGTTAACATAAGACATTTTCAGCACAGTTTGTCACAAAAACTCAGGGGCGTAGCACCAAAATCTGGGCCCCAGGTATAAACTATGTTGGGGGCCTCTAACACATAATCTGTTTTAACTATTGTTCTAATCATTTGGGTTTTGTTTCCTTCTGGAATATACAGCCGATTCCTTTAGTTTTTACATTCCACACATATTATATGTTTAGCAGGTCACATTGAATGCTTTATAATGCTAACTTTTAAGAATTGTATTGCCACAAAATAAGACATTTATGTGTTTTTGGCCAATTGCATAGTTTGTCCTAGATGTTTTTGCCCGTGGCCCAGATGTAATGTATTGTAATACAATCTAAATGTGGACATGCATATTAAGTTTTATACAACCTTATTGCCCATTTGAATTTATCAAATGGGCAATAAGGTTGCCTTATTTTATATTTTAAAAAAAGGCAGCACTCAATCATCTCTGACTATGATCTATTTGGCCCCAGCTCCATTTGAGTTAACCCTGAGGTAACTTGTCTAAATTATGCCAATTTAGGCAAGTTAGTTAGAGATATATATTTTGATAATATTGTCAAAATACTAGGGATGGGACGAGACAGAATTTTCACGAGACGAGACGAGCCACGAGATTGGGTCCACGAGATCGAGACAAGACAAGATTTTTAAATAATTTGCATTAATTGTTTCAATTTAGAAATTAAACAAGGCAAATTACAAAATTTGATTTGTATTATTTATTATTGTTAGTTTGTATTCTTTTAGTTTAGCTTTACCTTTCATTATGTGTATCACCTTGGATTTTTATTATTTGAACGATATGAGTTTTGACTGAAATTGATCCACTCCTCCGTGTGTAGCTCAGACTCCGCCCCCTTCCCCTTCCTTCACAGCGCTGCTGCTGCTGACAGCCCAGACACACACAGATGAGGAGACTTTCCTACTTTTTACATGACAGAGGCCAAAATATCTCTTTGTGGATCTATTTTAAACTATGTTTAAGTGTGAAAAAAACTGCGCTGTTCCCGCGATGTCCGCGCGTATATTTGACGATTATATATTTTTCGCGCTAACTTTTACAATGTTTAGGACTAATTATCTCTGTCAATATTGGTCCTATCTTTACGAAATAAAAACTGAGACAGAGTTTAGACAATTTTCTGTCAGAATAAGTCCGCTACAAGTCTGTGTGTGGAAGAGAATATTTACTACAGCTGCTCAAAGATACGAAACTTAATTTCATGACCATGGAAAAATCTCACGAGACAGATCAGTAAGTGTGCGCACAGTATCGTGACAGTTTGATCTCGCGAGATCTCGCGGCACGAGATCTCGTCCCATCCCTACAAAATACATATCTATCACAGGGAATTTTCACATTTATTGAACTGAACTGAAAACCCTGACTATTTCTTCACTGAAATCGGTTAACTCTTGCTTAAAATATTATAATTTCTAGTTTGTATATTTGCTAGTAACTTGGCCAATTAATATTTCTCTTTGTTCAGTGATTTTCTTTTGCCAAAGTCTATTTGCTACGTGTGATGGAGTTCACTGATATCACAAATAGTTAAATTTAGAGGAAAATGATCTATCTACCAAGCAAAAACAACATGCTTTTGGGGGCCCTTTCTTGCCATGGGGGCACTAGTACCAATAACCCCCCTCAGTCCGACACCCCTGATGGTTGATGAAAGAGAAATAAGTTTATCACTATCAAATTAAACTCTTGTCTTGTTTTGGTCTTGGTCTAGCCTCTGTTCAATTAAACAAAGGAAGTAATCTAACATCTTAATTATCCGACAAATGTTTATACGAATGAATAAACGTGCGAAGTGCTGGTGAAAATTGATTTTAAGTTATTTAAAACACATATAGTGCTTTTCGGGAACCATAATGTATTCACAGTGTTCACATAGCCCCAGGTCCCCGTACCCCCTGGTTGGGAAACACTGATTTAAGTTGGAAATACATGACACTTTATTCTGTCGGTAATTTATGTTGTAACATTACGCTTAACCTCAGTCCTGAAAATGTTAACATGTAAACATTAGGCTACGGTGTTTTTTTTCGACGTGTGAAGTAACATAGACAAAGTAACCACTAAAAAGTCTTAAAGATTTGAGCCCTTTTCTACTCTTCCCAAATGTAAAAATAGTAAATAATACACTGACTACAGAAAAGTTCAAACATACTGAAATTTACATTTAAATTTTAAAGCTGCTCTTTGTAAACAAGACACAAAAGAAGACAAAGTAGAAAAACAGGACAGATGAGTTCAAAATAGCTCCATTAAAACCTCTTTAACGGGGTAAACGTGTGTTCCTGGTTCGGTTACTTCTGAATGCCCAGGCCCGAGCGCATGTATTCATAAACCACGTAGCTAATGCTAACGGCAGGGATAACCTTCATGAAGTTTGGTAAAATCCCTCGGTACAGTCCAAAGAAGCCCTCCTTCTCCACAATCTTCTTCACCATCCGACCCATGGGCATCTGCTCCGAGCCCTCCACAGACGCTGAAACAGAACGAAACACGGAAGTTTTTTTAGTAAATATAGCGAACATGATTGTATTAAGATTTCACTAACTATTTGCTTGTTTTCACCAGGATTGGCTTTTTTTAAGAGGTTTGTAGTTGTATTTTGTCCAGCAAATATGATTATGTAGAGGTGAACTGTTACCTAGTAACAGCATTGTAAATGTGGTCAAAATCTACATAAATGACACAGACATTATCATTTGACAAATGATAATATTTTGTGACACTTAAATGATTGTTTAATCTCCCAGGAAACGGTGTCAGTTGTGTGTAAATAGTATTTGTATTTTGGTTTTTTGACGACACATGTGGAGGGATTTTGTTTTAGATTTCCTGTAATTCAATTTCTTCATAATTCGCAATTTAACTGCTGTAAAACTGTGATCAATCTATACCACAAAGACTATCACACCAAACTAAGTCAAAATTAGAAAACCGTGATAATCTGTCATAAGAATCTTTACATTAGGTTTGACAGTTCTGAAAATGTACATTTTTTTGCATGTTTGCTTATCCAAGGCCGTTTGAGCCTCCACAACAAGTTAGTGGAGTTTTCCACAACTTTCGGAAGCAACAATTAGCTTAGTCCTACTAACAACAACAACAAGCACGCTTCCTGGATTTCAGAGACCAAAATGCTCTATGGCAGTGGTTCCCAAAGTGGGGATCAGGACCCTCAGAGGGATCGCAAAGGAGAATCTTTGAGTCACACAATTTCAAATTGTAACTTAACAATTCTGAATCTATAAGAATTGTGTTTTGTTTTTTACTGAAAGCAGTGTGTTTGAATGACTTTAAGTAAAATAACAACAACAAAAAAATCAACCAAATTCAATCAAACTTAATCCAAATTTGCATAGTTTTGCCACTTGAAAGCTTTATAAATATTTTTTTTATTTTGCTGGCATGGTTATTCCAATCTGAATAGTTGTACTAAGTTTATCAAACTTAACTCAGCAGATCAGGTTGAAAACAACTGCTCTGCAGCATAATGTGATAGAGACAAGAGTTCACAACAGTTAAAAATTAAACAAAGAATCTTGTTTGATCTTCCCAACAAAGTGACATTCTTGAACTTTAAAAAAGCCATTTACATGGACGTGTTAACATCCTCCTAATGCATCCATAAACTAGCCTAGAATCACAATAATGCATACAATTCATAAAGGGATCATCATTGCCTTTTTTTTTCTTAGCACATTGTAAATTGTAAAGACAGGCTGCTGCTTTTGTTCGGAAAGTTGAGTTGATTTCTGTGTCGATAGATAAACGAGTGAAACTTCCTCTAGAACAAGTAAAATGTTGTAAATGGGTATTGCAGCTGAAACAACCCAGATCTCACTAAACATGACAGTAGTTGTACCTTGCGCCTGCATGCGTGTGCGTATGAGAGCCAGAGGGTAGCTGGCGATCTGCCCACAGGAGCTGGAGATGGTGCCACAGCCCAACAGCACCAAAACTCCCGGGTTTGCTGTGTCTTTGGCGTAACGAGACAACCACAAGTTCTTCAAACTCTGCAGCAGACAAAAGAGAAACACAGTATTTATACGACCAAGTTACACAGATTGACAGAGCTGCAAAGAACGATTATCTTAGGAGGAAAATAGTCTGTCGTTATTATTCCTTATAATGTACATGAGCATGACCAACCTCGTAAATGGCCAGGTCGATGCCGGCGTAGGGAATAATGCCCAGGATGTTGGGGATGTACCCTTTGTAAAAAGCTTTGACCCCTTCTTTCTTCAGGATCTTTTTGCACAGTCGAACATTCCAGAATACTGCCCGGTTTTCCTCAGCGTCAGCCGGGTTTTCATCACCTCAAAACAGGAAATGACAGATTATTTAAGGCTGTGATTCCCAACCTTTTCGTCTTGAGTATCCCCTAATTATGATCTCACACAAGGAGTACCACCCCCTTTTTATCTTTTACTCATATATTTTCATTTATAACCATTGCATTTTAAATAATTGTTCCATGTCAAACTGGTTTGCTTCACTAACATGGTAAAATGGTGCTGTCAAATAAATAACATTGTTCCCGACATCTATATAATACTTGGCAAAATCTACCCGTTTTTTTTTAAATTTCGCAATTATCTCCCCCCGTTGGGAAACACTGATTCAAGGGACAACTATCACTATCATACCATTTGAAGACAAAGTTTAGCATTGTTTGTATTGTTACTGGTCTTTAAACATGATTTTATGTTTAAGAACAAAAAGAATCGACTTCTGGTTATCCTGGAGGAAAAACACATTTGGCTCCATCTACTGGCAGCACAGAGATTACATGAAGACAAACTGCTTCTAGCTCGAGCTCACAATGCTAATGTAAGCAGCAGAAAGTTACTCCGAACGTATTTCATACCAGAAAATGCCAGAAAGTTTGACTATGAAAAAGCACTGAAGAACTTGGAGCCCGACCTACGATCAGCATAGATCTTTGACGCTCCAACTTTCTAACCAGGATTAATTACTTAAGACAGTGGTTCCCAAAGTGGGAGCGTGAAGCAAAATCTGGGGGGCGCGAGTAGATTTCAAGATGTAATTTTTAGGGGTGTCAAATTAGTGCATTAATTGAGATTAATTAACTACAGACATATTAATCGAAATCTTTAACTTCATTGTTTCCATTTGAGTTTCAAAGTGGACATAGGGTTGTTCAACTTGACAACTTAGCAACAAAAACCTTAAGTCTTTATTTTTTGCAATATTTAATATTTCCATCTGCAACAATAATGTAATTCATTAAATTGGATGAAAACAAAACAAAAACACTTAAGTTGAGTGTTTTTCTCAGCAATTTTTAGGTGAGATTAAAAATAGATTAATTAGATTAATTAATTACAGATCATAATTATTTGATCTCTTAAATGTTTTAATCGCTTGACAGCACTAGTAATTTTACAACTATGACTTGGTTTTTAATCCGTTTTATAACTTTAGCGTCAGGTTTGACGGGCAATTGGTCGTATAAAGCAAAGATTCTAAATAAATAAATAAATGCATTTTAGCCCAATTTTATTAGTTTTCCAACTTGAAATTTTTAAAGACATCCATTTTATTCTGCTGTGGAGGTCACGAGTGTGTTACATCAGTATTTGTGGATCCCAGTTTAAAAAGTTTGGGAACCACTGAAGACACCAGTCTTTTTTCAATTGATTTCTGAATCATAAACGAATGGCTGGATCTGAATCTGAGACTTTGTAGTTTTGGCCTCTGATGTCTAAATGTCTAATAATGAATTAGAACAATATAGTATACAAAAGGAAATCAGAAAATGTATTCTGCCTAAATTGTCTTTGTTAAATAAAAAGAATCAGTGCTCTCGTGCCCCGGGGCAGACTGATACACTTATAGGTATTGATAATTTCTCTTCAAAAGCTGAAGTTAATATACCTAAAAATTGTTTTAGCAACTTTAGGGAAAATAAGTTGAAAATGTTTATGTGAACCCAATAAAAAATCCTATTAAATTTGTCAGAAGTGTGTTTAAACAAACACTGATTCATCCCAGAAAGTTGGGAAAGATGTAACTCTAGAAATCTAGAAAGTTGATAGTTTGTTTTATCGATGACAGATGAATCGTAAAAATATAGAAATAATAATATCATCATCAAAATCAATGCCATAAGTGGAGTTTGATTATGGACTTAAAGACAGCACGTTAGACCTCGAAGCTTGACCTATGATACATTTGAGAAATTCAGCATGAAGTGTCTCTGAAGTGTCATGGTTAGAAAGAAAGGACTTTCTAATCAGAATTCATTAAAGTGTGATTGAAGCTAAATAAAGTGAGTAAGTAAACAATGAGCAAAAAGGTAGATTTGCCATTAACAAGTTTATAGAGTTCTCACCTCCATGGGATAAATAGCAGTTTGTGCCGTGGCTCCGGCCAAAGACCCGGCCATAAATCTTTCGTGCGTTTTGACTTTTCCTGGTTCACTGGCGAGCAGCTTCTTGTACTGAAGAGACAACACATAACAACAAGGTTAAGACTCAGCTTTATCATACATACACACATACATAAATAATAATTTCAAACCTGTTCATAGGCCATGAACTTGATGGCCGTCTCTGGAGCGATCTTGAGGACATTGATGCCGTTTCCTCTCCACAGAGACGTCACTCCTCCCTCCTTCAACATCTGCTTAAAACCTCCCACCAGGCTGATTTTGTTACTTTTGGACGCATGGACCTGGAGAAGTCAAAAAATCAATGAGTTAAACATTTAAATCAGATTTTTTTTATCCAAAAGATGGGAAGCTACAGCACATAATATCACATAACCATGTAATTGTGAATCTTTTTGCATTTTAAATCATATCTAGCACTTTTAGCACATACATTGAGGTAATATAATAGTATTGTACTCCTAATGTACTTGTCTATTGAGCTTTGATTTGATAAATATGTTAATTTGGCATAATGTTTTGCTTGCAATTGATACTTACATAATGTGAAGTAATAACTATATTAAACCAGTTTGCATAAACTGCACAAACAGCTCTTATAGCTTATGTGTAGTTTCCACAAGAGAAACTAAATATTCTTCTATATCTAAAAGTTGCTCTGACCTGCATGAAGACCTTCATCCTGTCCAGAGGAGCAGTTCCAGTCCTGGACACAGCTCCAGCCATGGCTCCTGCAGAAAGCTGCTTCCACCACAGCCCAGAAGTCTTCTCCTCTTCTGTGAACTCATCAGGGATGGTCAGGCTGTCCCCGATGTCCAGCACCTGCAGCACCACAGAGCAACAAGTGTGAGTAAAGCTTAGTTAAAACTAGAGCACTAAACTTAAAACTAGATAGATAGATAGATAGATAGATAGATAGATAGATAGATAGATAGATAGATAGATAGATAGATAGATAGATAGATAGATAGATAGATAGATAGATAGATAGATAGATAGATAGATAGATCATAGATAGATAGATAGATAGATAGATAGATAGATAGATAGATAGATAGATAGATAGATAGATAGATAGATAGATATTAAACATTCTCTGGAGGAAGCAGGTTGTTTGTGACATTGATTACCATCAATGTCACATCATGTGTTTAGATCCAGTATTAACCACATGGAAATGACACAGAAAGACAGCCTGACATCTGTTAGTCTAGCCCAAGGCAGATGTGGAGAGTCCATCAATCTCATCAACTAAGTGAACATCTTTGAATGGAAAAGGTCATGAAAGACTGTGACGTCAGTTCCAGCAGATCCACAGAACTGAAACCTTTAATGTGACGTCATTAGTTGTTGAAATGAAACAAACCCTGATAGTTCAACATTTCATCTGCACAGGCATTTAAGTTTAGCCCAAAGCCTCAAACATTTGTTATCAAAATAAATAATGAATGAATGAGAAAGTCTCTGGACTACTGGCTTTACACTGTTGTAACGTTACCTCTGATGCTCCACTGTAATCTGAGCTTTGTTTAGCACAATTTGGCCAAAACAGATTTAGTGTTACCTCTAGTTGAAATGCTTTTAAGAATAAAATCTGTTTTATAAATACATTTTGATTTTGTTCAGTAACATTAGCTAAACAACCAGCACCAAAGCTAAAAACTGTCAGTTGGTCAAACTCACCTCTTCGTTGAAAATCAAATCTCAAACAGAACCATGAATCTTCTAACTGATCACAGAATCCTAAACATGTGCTGTTTAAGCCCATTTTTGTATTTTTATTTGCGATTTTAGATCTACAAACTTCACATGCTAATGCCAGTTTACTTGTTTGCTAATCTGCTGACTGTGTCTCCATGGTAACGGTGAAACGTCCTTATGTATGTTTCTGAGATAAAAACACAAGAATGCAAATCCCCAGTACCACATAAAAGTAGCAATATAATCTGTAGGTGAGCTGAAGATCAACAATAATAAGGTGAAAGTTATTTTGAAAAGAAAAAAATATACAGTATATTGTAAAATTACAGCTAAACTTTTATCGATGAGAGGATATTTCTGCAGTGTTGGCATTTTTATTAATGATTCATGCTTGTCTGATCATTTAATTTCCACATATAATGGTTCAAAACATTTCTGCTGGAATGTCAGCTGAATAGTGTTATCAGGAAAATGCAAACAAAAATATGGAGAGGGTAATAAAACATTTTCTGGTTCTAATGCATAAAGTTTAGTCAGTCATATGGGCATTTCAAACGCTCTCAATACAAACGGCTTCAAAAGTTCACATTTGGACCGCAGACTTGTCTTTACAGAAAAGAGCTTTTAGTCTACTTTCTTGTTGTTTTAAAAATCAAACATCTGCTGTAATATTAACTTAAGCAAACTACAGTGTTCACCAGACGTACCAATTTACCTGGGACAGTTCCTATTTTGAATTCCGTGTCCCATGTCCCAGTCACCTCCGTGAAGCTGGCCCCATCAAACACACATCTACACAAAAACGATATCGTTGTGCTGCAAAAAGTTTATTTTTGCTGCTTTAGTTTTTGAAATATTAACGATTCTTTTATAGGTCAAAATAGGGCAATCAAGCCTCTCAAGAAGCTTAAAAAACCCCAAAATGACAGCAATCATTTGTGCTTTGTTTGTGCTTCTGCTGTAAAAACTTGTTTTGCGCTGCTTTAGGTTTTTAAATATTAGCAATTTTATTCTATTTCTTCAGCTCATCTTCCATCATAACAGCAGGCAGGAAATGATGTCATACCGCAAATAAAAATTAGATTTGTGTTTTTTAAATAAGCTACTAGTTAAAAGAAGGGTTTCAGTCTTGCGACTTCTTCAGGCAAATAGTCTGTTTGCCTTTCAGGGTTTATCCATTTATCCTACACAGTGATCTTAACCATAAGATCGGGCCAAAGTTGGGCCGCAAGCACCTCTTGAGGCCAACAATCAATAAACACATACATTTAATATGATTGGGCCCAGGTTACTTACTACATGAATATTTGGGCCTCATGGTCAAAAGGTTAGAACCCTGTCCCTGTCTCAACATCGATGTGCAGAGACTTTTGCCTTTTCTGAAATACGTATTTACTACAAAATCAAATATTCCAGCACAAACAGCACAACAAAGCATTAAGGATTGACGCCATTTTTGGGTGTTTTGGAGCTTTTTTAAAAGTTTCTGACAGGCTAAATTGTCTTAATAGAGGTTTGCAGGTGACATGACATCATTCTAAATGTTATGCTGAGAGAGTTAATGGAGAGAAAGGACATTTCTCTTGTAAGAGTTCAATAAACAGCTAAAACAGGAAAAATAAACTACAGTTTGATGACAAATTCAACCACCACAAGTCTATGGGCACTGGTTTGTAACTGACATGTAAAAAGAGAAAATCAAGTCAACAGTTGTAGAAAGCAGATAAACAACAAGACTTAGCTTCTCCATTTATCACAGATTTGAAATCACACATTTCCGAACTTTTTACCTTTTTCTCTTAAAAAGATGTTTTTGAGTCCGTTTGTTGCAGTTAAAATGTCTAAATCATCAGTGTTTTAGCAGACAAGCCGTTGCACGACAACAAGAAATACAATGAAAATGCCACTCATTCTAAAGTTGCTAGCATTTTTGGAATAAAATTATGTCAGTGCATACTCTATACGACTTATAAAGAATTGTTATTCTCTCAAAACTAAAGAAGCACAACTAACTTTTGCAGCACAAAACCGCACAAATCAACGACATAGTTTTTATGTAGATGTGCGTTTGATGGAGGCTAACTTCACTTAGAAATAAGAAACTGTATTGTCGTTTAGTAAAACACTGGCAGAATTCTCTAGACGTAACTTGTGAATGAGTGCATACTAATACAACGCCTTTTCATTATTTTATTATAATTTCCCAACTCAATCCAGGTGTGTCCCAGTTTTTAGTCTGAAAATCTGGTTTGTATTTTTGCTTCTACGGCCCCACGTTTCCACACAGACAGTCGGAACGTACCATGTCCACGTCCACTTCATAAAACGGACCGTTGTTCTCCTCAAAGTCCAGAAAGAGCCACGTGGTTTGAGCTCGGTGCTGCTGCTGAGGCTGAGGCTGCAGCAGAACCACCGCCATCTTTACATCCAGCACCTACACTCCTCCTCTCCTCTCTATTCTCTCTCTCTCTCTGTGCTTCTTCACTTTTTTTGGCTGAATAAACCCCTCTTTACTTCTACACCTCTCTTCCCTCCTCTTTTCTCCCTTCTTTTAATTCTTTCTACTTTCTTATCATCTGTCTTCTCTTGCCTGTTCTATCTCTCCCTCTCTCTCTCCTTCTTCTCTTCTGCTATTTCCTTTCTCCTCTCTCTCCTCCACTTCTTTTATTCTACTCTCTTTTACGCTCTAGTTCTCCTGTTCTTGCATTTTTCTTCTCTTCCTACTCCCCCTCTCTCTCTCGTTCTTTCCCTTTCCTCTTCTCTCTCTCTCGCTTTCCTGTGTTAACTTCTTCTCTCTTTACACTTTATCCTCAGTTCTTCTTTCCTCTCCTCCTACTCTCTCTCTGTCTCTCTCTTCCTTCGCTCTCTGTCTCTCTCTTCTCCTCTTTCTTCTCTCTCTGTCTCTATTTCTTTCTTCTCTGTCTTTCTCCTCTCTCCCTCTTTCTCTCTCTATTCTTCTCTGTTCCTCTCTTTCTCCTCTCTCTCTGTCTCTTCTCTCTCTTCTTTCTCTCTATCTGTTCCTCTCTCTTCTCCCCTTTCTCCTCTCTCTCTATTCTCCTCTCTCTGTCTCACTTTCTCCACTCTCTCTGTCTCTCTTTCTTTCTTTCTTCTCTCTGTCTTTCTCCTCTCTCCCTCTTTCTCTCTCTTCCTTCTCTATCTGTTCCTCTCTCTTCTCCTCTGTCTCTTTCTTCTCTTTCTCCTATCTCTCTTTTTCACCTCTCTCTGTATCTTTCTCTCTCTCTCTCTTCTCCTCTACTCTCTCTTCTCTCTCTCTTCTCCTCTTTCCTTGTCTCTTTCTCTCTCTTTCTTTTCTCTGCCTGTCTCTCTCTCTTTTATGTGTTAACTTCTCTTTTACACTCTTTCTTCTACTCTTCTTTATCTTCCTAGTCTCTCTCTTTTCTCTCTCTCTCTCTCCTCTCTCTCTCTCTCTCTCTCCTCTTTCTTCTTCTCTCTTTATTCTCTTCTCCCTCCCTGAACCTCCTCAGACGATCCTGAGCAGCTGCCGCGTCACGTTTCTCACAAGTTTTCCCCAAAAAGTGAAAAATCGTCCGGTCGAAATCCTGGACTCGGCCATAGATCCGTAGCTTGTCCGTGACTTTCCTTTTTCCGGGATGTTGTGCCGCGCTCCCTCGCTCCGTAGTGTCCTCCGGTTAATCCCGTCACAGGAGCTTCTTAAATTAGCTTATCCTCCGCTGAGCCACGTCAGGATTAAACACTGACTGGACACGAGTTTCCGGTTCAAGTCACTGCAAAGACTTTCACTGGATCTGAATCAAACTTTAGAGAAGACTATTTAGATTTTATATACAGTAAGTAGTTGTAGAAAAATGGTTGCCAGAAATGACAATGTTTCAGTCTTTCACTCTAGATTTTGTCTTTTATAGTATTTGCAACACTCACTATGTCACCTTCTCCACAGCTGTGAACACTATAGATGGATGTTACTGTGCAGGCTGTGTTTTCTATGACTTTTCCAAAACAATTCCCAAAATTCCATGATCTTGCTTAATTACAGTATTCACATTGCCTGGCCTCCATTCCAATGTCCTAGTATTTCAGAATTGAAAGAAATGTGGGAATGGTGGGCCAGACTAGTATTCACACGCACAACAGTTCAAAAGATTGGGGTCGCTCAGATAATTTAGTGTTTCCATGAATAGAATAGCTTTCAACTAGGCGGGCAATATTTGATAAAAATGTATCGTGAGCTCATCTCTGTGACAATGTGCTTTAAAATCATCAAATCGTGATTTCTCATTTCTCCTTTTAATGCCTTTGTCTGGTCAAAAACAGACTATTTTCCCATCTACCTCTCATGTTAGTCAGCCTCAGAGTTGCCAAGTCTGTTTCTTTTTACTTCTTGTGAATTTCAGGTTGATTAACTGAAATATATTTATCAATGACTGAACATGGATTCTTTTGCATTTCCATGTCTAAAAAGTCATTTTCAGTGTAAAAATACAATTAAAATATGCCAAAATTACCAACTCTTGTTTGCAGCGACCTAAAATATAATTTTTCTGAAAAGCTGTGGTAGATGGTTTTCTTTGTCTTCATTTTTTTAAGACTTGGTCGCTTGTTTCTCTCTAAATATCTGGTCAGCTTTTGATAGCTGGATTTAGCCAATGAATAACCTTAAAGCAATAAGAAAATAGACAATCTAGAAGAATCGTGATAAAGTTGAAATCGCGATCTGCTCAAGAAATCGTGATATTAATTTTTGCCATATCGCCCAGCCCTACTTTCAACCAAGAATAGACAGACGAGTTTCACATGAAAGTTCTCTTTTTCTAGCCATTTTGAGATTAATAATCGACACCACAAATGTGATTCTCCAGATACTCAACCTGTTCAAATCAAAGACAGTTTTGTAGCGTCTCTAACAACTAAACTGTTTTCAGCTGTGCTAACATGATCGCACAAGGGCTTTTAATCGTCCATTAGTTTCAGACACAATGGGCAAACACAGTTGACCATTAGAACACTGTAGTGATAGTTGCTTGGAAAGGGCCTCTAGATATTGAACCAAAAATAGACATTTGCAGCTCGAATATTAATTTACACATTAACAATTTATAGAATGTATATAAGTTTAAAGTTATCTTCATTGTAGAAAAAAAGTGCTTTCCGTTCAAAAATTGAAATTTCGAAGTGACCCCAAACTTTTGAACAGTAGTGTCTATATAAATCAAGTAATTGTTTTCATTCATTTGGACTTAAAACATTAATTTACAGATTTCTAAAGATACATGAATATTTTTTATATTTCAGGCCTTTTTCAAGTCAATTTTCAAATGTACAGAATTCAGTTTAAACAAAAGAGCAAAGAATGTAAAAATGTCTTTTGCAAATGTAAAGCTATGTTTTTTATTTATTTTTTTAATATTATTACCATTTACAGGCACATTTCTTAAAGTCCATATGACTTAGTTTGGTGTGAAAGTCCTTGTTGTGAATACTTGTCAGTTTTGCAGCAGTTAAGTTGCAAGTGACTGACAAGTAGAAATTACCGAAGTAATTAAGTTCTAAAACGAATTTTTTAGATTCTACAACATCTAAAAATGTAGTTTAACCTGTCAAACGCACTTTCTCAGTCTTAACTAAAACAACTTTTGACAATGTGAGGTCTTCTGTCCTGCTGATCTTGGCCTTTCTTGAAGAGCACCGAGTAGGTTAAAGTAACATTTTACAAAAGCCTCTTTGATGCACTCATCCTCTCTGTTCACAAGTTATGTGTATTCAGCAGTTATCCTCAATTCTTAAACACAGAATCTTTTGGAAATTTCCAAAACATTTCCAAAACCAGTAGAATTCCAAAACTTTTTCCAAGGCCTCAAAATCAGATTTGAATTTTCTCAGACTTTTTCATGTTTTCTATGACTGTACAAACTCTGATTAAACTTCAATAACCAGACTGAAAAACACACACACAAAACCTTCTTCAGTTGTTCATTCATTCATGTAGATCTGTGAATTGAGCGTGTTGGAGGAGATTAAGAAAGATACTACCCAATCAGGAAGAGGCTGTGTGTGAAAGTAAAGCTATTGGCTGAGTTTAAGAGAGGATTTTAGAGTGGAGATACTATGACGACAGTGAGAGGGAGGGAAATGGACATTGGAATCAGTTGACTTTAGAACAGTCAGAACCGTCTGTGTTAAGTTTTATCCCTCCCTACAATAATAAAAAGAAAAAATCTGAAGGAAAACAGGATGTGAGGGAACGACAGACAAACAGAGCAGGTGCAACTCAGGTAAAGTGAACTGACCGTGGTGTGTTTCCAGTAGCGGATGATCTCCTGCAGGTTGGTCGCCGGGTTAAACAGGAAGTGCTCCCTCCACTCGGCCCAGTCCACAGTCATGGTGCCGTCCACATCGATGCTACGCAAACACACACAAGGAACGTTACATTAGAACTATGAATTTCTCAAGAATCAACATAATGTGTGTTTTTTAGGCAAGGCAAAGCAAATTTATCTGTATAGCACAATCAAATCAAATCAAACTTTATTTATAAAGCGCTTTTCATGCAAACATTGTAACACAAAGTGCTTACAGTGCATAAAAAAACACCCCCATCACACATACACACGCACCCACTCATTACATGTACATCCCCCCCCCACCCAACACCCCAGACTCCCACCCACACACACGCAGACACAATACAAGAATACATTTCCTACGCTTGCATACTCATTGGGCTGGGTACAGATGGACCAAAGAAGCGTCATCAGAGGAGCTGTCTGCACCAGGAGCAGAGCCACCTGCAGCCACAGGACACCAGCCCAGGGCCCAGAAGAGATGAGTCAAGAAAACCTCCAGGGCCAGAGCCAGAGCCAGCAGCCAAGCCGACACAGTCCTGGTGCAGAGGCTCCTCAGAAGAAACACTGGAGAACTTAAAAGTGATTAAGAAATTAAATAAGTGAAAAGGTAAATACAAGCAAACTAGAACTAAAGTGTAAAATATATACTTAAGAAAAGCTAAAAATGCTAAAATCTAGAACCAGTAATAAAAAAAAAAATTTAAAAAATTTATACTCCAGCAATTCAGAGTACTTTACAAACACTTTAGCAATACAACTATGACAAAAATAAATTACATTTTTTTTTCAACACTGTCTATGCATCTTTACCCTTTGTCTGTTATGTAGCAGTAAACACAAACAGTGTTCAAATGATATAACCTGGGGTGGTGAACTGGTCAGAGGCCAAGAGCCGACTTTTCCAGCTGTCATCCTTGAAGAGCCACACCGTGAGTTAAACTGTAACCCCCATTAAAATATTTTGTAATGGTTTGATGTAATTCAGGGGGTCCTGGGGGAATTCTCCACCAAGAGAATTTTTTTAATTTCTGGGCAATTTCCTGCATTTTGGAGTGTTTTAGATGTAATATTTTCATTATGTGATGTAATTGAGCTCATGGACTTTAAGTCATCATCGTTAGCTGGTTTGTTTGTTATTTGTCTATTTCATCCATGGCAGTATTTTAAATGCTCTGCTGATGCTCAATAAATAAAATAAATATTTCTATAATTAAAAGACATAAGTCAGTAATCAAACAGCCTCCCCTCCATAGAGACAGATTTATCATAGTTTTAGACAGCTAAGTTGCAAATTATGAAAAAATGTACATATAAAAGTTGAAATTTAACAAACGTGATCAAGTTTTAAAACAGAATCCCTCCTCGTGTCGTCAAAAAGCACCAAAATGGAAAAAAAATTACACACCACTGACACCGCTTCCTGCCAGTTTAAACAATCATTTAACACAATTATAGAGTTACCAGATATTTATCATTTGTGACTTCAGTGAAATTTAAGTAGATTTTGACCCAAGTTACCATATGGTTGTAGGTAACGATGGGGCAGTTACCTCTTGACAACATAATAAAGACACTTCAAACTTCATCAAAACAGCCAAATTGGGTGAAAACATGCAAAATATTTAGTTAAATCTTAAATATAATCATGTTCACAGCGTTTTACTGAAAAATTAAATTATTTGTAGTGGTTTTATCTGTCAAAGACTTACCTGATAGAAGATGTACTGTAGCTTTATCTGAGCGAAGCTGAACCTAACACTATTTAACAAACCGTTCAGTCTACAAAAGTGCTTCTATTCTGCTCAAACTGAAGATATAAATGTGTTTCAGTGCCTCTGTTATCAGCCGGTAACACTAGACTCCACCCAGGACAGTCCAGACCTAAAAACGTGAGCTATTCTTATGCACAAAACCAAGATTGACCAAGGCTCCTAAGAATACTCAATATACTCAATTCAAAATATATAGTAAGTTTATTTTCTCAGATTAAGAAGCACAAAGAACAAAACGATATTGTCCATGGATCTAAAGGACTAAAGTAATCAAAAAAATGCATTGAGTTGAGTAAAACATGGACAATTCCCTCTTAAAACTCCTCATACTTTTCCCTCTCTGCTGTTGACAACAAAACTGCCACTGAATGATTGAAGTTGAGATTGCAAAGACAAGATATTTTAGGAATGTCGTGTAAATTACCTCTGTAGAATCTTCTGAGCCTCATCTTTACTGATGTCCAAACCCAGATCAGCCAACGACTGTTTTATCTCCATGATATCTATCCGACCTGCAAGTGGAAAAAGCACAAAATAGAGTGAAATGAAACACTTTACTTGTCATTTAAATATTTGCATGTAAAGTCTCTCGAACATTGGATTACTTAAAATGCAAAAATGCAGTTTTTTTTAATAATAAACTTTTCTCAGTCAGAGGAAATAAACAGCAGCTTATTAAGGTGCGCTTTGTCATTCTGTGTCTTTGTATTAATACATTCTCTTAATAGGCACTGGACTTAATTCTCTAAAAAACGCATTAAAGCCGTAATATTGTTTGTTGAAAAGCCATGTTTAATTTTGCAAACTGACAGAAAAATAGTTTGTTCTCATGAGGCTTAACAAAATTGAAAACATATCAAACTCGTGTATCCTTGTTTATCTTTTTATGCTGCTGCTGTTTTTGTGCTTCACAACTGCAACAATGAAAAGTCGCCAGTGCAGGACAAATAAAGGCTGTCTTATCAGATATCTGCAGAGGTGGCAAGTACGGTAACCAAGTATTTTTACTCAAGTGTTGTACTTAAGTAGTTTTCTTGAGCATCTGTACTTGAGTGTTACAAATTCTGGTGACTTTTTACTTTTACTTCCTACATTTTTCAAGAAGTATCTGTACTTTCTACTCGCTACATTTTAAAACAGGTTAGTTACTTTATGAGCCCATACACTGTTTTTTTTTTTTAACACTACCGAGCTGCTTTGTTGTCGTGAACAAATGAACAAAAAAAATTAAAAAGCAAAAGACAGGAAAGGTGAGTGCATCAATGGGTCAATGCATGTAAAAAATGTTATAAAGTCAGGTGCTCTGCCAGGATCCAGACGGTAGAGATAACATGTACAAACAGAAGAAAAGTATCCGAGGCACAATGACTTACTGTCCCTTTTGCCTCAATAAAGGACTTTTAAGTCAGTAAGTCAGTGTGCCTCGGATACTTTTCTTCTGTTTGTACAAAAAAAATTTAAAATTCTAATTACATGTTTATCAAATGATAAAAGCCCAACTCATGCTCCAACACATACAAACCAACTTTGTGCACTGCAAAAAAACAACAACAAAACATTCCTAGATTGGTTAAATGCCTTAAAATCTAGATTTGAATCTTATTTTTGTATTTTTTCTGGTTAAGATGTTTTTACCTGATGTACTTAGATTATATGACTTGTTTCAAGTCATTGTTTCAATAAATTTGTTCTTGTTTCAAGCCAAATTATTTGCTATTGAAGTAAGATATTTTACTCGCTTCAGTGGCAAATTTAATTCAAGCTCAAATCTCTTGAAAACATCAGAAATGTCTTGAAACAAGTGAAAAAACTGCCACAATTCTAGTTTTAAACAAGCGTAGAGATTAAGTTTTGATGATAGTGTGATACTTTTTACTTTTTGTACTTAAATAAATGCACACTGGTTAAATACTTTTACACAAGTAAAGGAGTTTCAGCAGGACTTTGACTTTTGCCAGAGTTGTTTTTACACAAGTAACTGTACTTCTACTTGGGTAGAGAACTTTAGTACTTTTGCCATCTCTAGATATCAGTGTCTGTTTTAGGTGATGAGGGAAAAACTCCACGACAACTGTTACAACTCTAACTCATCTTATCCCACAGTGTCGCGATAATAATCTCACCGTCATTGTTCTTGTCCAGACTCTTAAAAGTCAGCCGCAGTTTCTTCTCGTGATCTTTCAGATATTTGGAAAACTCTGCAAAGTCCAGGCCCTCGTCTTTGTCCTGATCGCCGGAAGAAACGATTTTCTAAACAAAGACAAAAAAATAATTTATTTTTTAATTGAATAAACAAAGCAGGTTTATACGGAAATGCTTTAGGTATTTTATTGTAGATTTTGATCACTCAATAAGCAAAAAGAAGAACTGTACCGTATCCACACGCATGACTCATGGTTTAAAGTTACATGTAAAGTATCTTGAGCAATAAACACTGTTTTACTTCAATACTAACTTTTTGAAATTGCCAGAGGTGGGTTATTGTAATTTTCCACTTTGCACAGCTTTTAAATAAAAATGTGTTTTATTTTTGCTGTAAAAATTGTCTTGGCACAAACTCAAATAAACAAAATTAAAAGATCAATCAACAAATCCCCAACTTGAGATAACTGAGATAATTTATTTTGACATGAAGTTAACATTTTGGATCTATTTTGATATTAAGAAATTGATATTCTAGAGTTTTAGGACAATGAACAAGACTATTAGCCAGGCTGGTGCCATCTAGTGTCTCTGCTCCATTTCATTTCCCTTCAGCTACTAGGTCATGTATTACAGAACTGCAGACAGCTCCCGAAAACCAGGAAGTACAATCGTCCAATCAGCAATCAGAGATGCAAAGATGTGCTGGCCATGACCAGAGCTTTACTTGAGCCAGGATGAGCAGGTACTCAGTTCCACCTGTTCTAAAAAATGAGCAGTCAGCACGTTCTTCCCATGATTTAACAGAACCAGGATTCTAATTGAAAATGAGAGTATTGGCTCTGCTTTTGCTCACTTAAAGCACTGACCCGAACCAACCCGAGATGAGATAGTACACTGTATGTTCTCCTCCTTTGACCTTGTGTCAAATATTTACCTCAATTTAATTTTGTACCTTTAATTTATAAGTTTACTGCACAGAAATGGCAACGATAGCTGTCACGTTTACACTATTCCGGACTACAAAATGACCAAAAGCTGCGATTGGTTGAAGCAAAAAAGCAACCAAATCCCAGTGACTGTTCTCGTGAAGTGAAACGGGCTGATCAGCAGGCTACGTAACTACAATTTTCAACACAAAATAATTTAACTTTCATTGGGGTGCACTTAGGACCTCATTTATCAAGCAATTGCTCACATGCAAAATAGGCTTAGGAGCAAAACCTACAGACAACGGATTTGGACACAATAAATAAAATTTGAGGTGGAGCTTATCCGTTTGTATCAGTGTTATACTGTAGGCCAGAGCTATTCAACTCTCTTTCCTGGACAGAATTTCTGAGCCTGAGGTGTATGAAGAGCCACCATTTTTGTTTTCGAGTCACTAAAAAAAATACAGCTGTTTTATATTTTTGTGGAAGAATATAATACAAAAGACATTTGAATACTAAACTAGAACTAAAACCATGTAGATAGGAAGACTAACCCAGAATCAAGAGTAAAACATATTGTAATGTTTGTAAGATGGGTCGTGGGCATGATTTAATAGGTTGCAGGGCCTGATTTGGCCCCTGGGTCTTACGCTGAATAGCCCTGCTGTAGATATGTGCAGGGTTAAATGAGGCACTTTGAGTTCAGTTCAGTTCAGTGGTTTATTAGCTCATTTCAGTGTGCACCTTTATTAGTGAACCAATCCCAGCAAGTGTGAACATGTCTTTTATGTTAATTTCCTGTGTTATATTCATGATTATATGATATCGTTCTCTTTAAACTGTCGACTAAAGCACCATGTTCCTTCTAAACTCATATTCACAGGTTTGAAAGAGAAAGATAAAGTACAGCAGTTATAATCAAATGTAGTAAAATCCACCTCTTTATGACTGTGTGTGTCAGAGTTTATCTCGTTCAGCAGAGCTCCTGTTAAAGCCATATTAGTGTTATCACCACCAGGAGAGAGGAACGACTGTTTGGACAGCACAGGTGGGACCGAGGCACCAGCCCAATGTGGACTCTGACACAGTTATTAGGCAATTAAACAACAGTTACTTTGATATACAGATTGTGTCATTTTGCTCTTATAGGTATATTGATATTGATGATCATTTATTCATTGTCTACAGTAGGGATGCACCGATCCAGCTTTTTCAGTTCCGATACCGATCCCGATATTTTGGCTTTAACTAACTGTCGATACCCGATATCAACCGATACAAGTGTAGGAACTGAAATAGCTTTTTTAGCCTATAAAAACATTATATAAACATATTATGTGGTGTAACTGTTATTTAAAGTACAAATAACTACTTAACAACGTAATCTGAACAAAAAACCCAATATTATGAGACGTTCTGGATCAACACCAGCCAGTCAATTAATCTTATTATGTCTAATTCATTGCAAAATCATGATATCGACTGAATCGATATCACAGAGCCGATACCCGATCCAGCAAAATGTCCTGGATCGGCACCGATATCCGATCCAGGTATCGAATCGGTGCATCCTTAGTCTACAGCTTGTTCCTGTTTGAGGTTGCAGGTGACAGGAGCATATTCTGGAATTAGGCGAGGAACACCCTGGACGGCAGAGTTTGATATGGGTTTTTCTTTGGCCAATACCGATGTTGATTTTTACAAATCTTGTTGGCCGATGCCGATATCAATGACCGATTTCTGAGACTGATTTTCTTACTAGCTGGGATGAGAGTGTATAGTCCAAGTTACAAAAAGTTAAATCTAAAGTATTATTTTGTCTTGTAGTTTAACGAATAAAACACAATTTTAAAGAACAATTCAAGTGCTCCTTTTCAACACACAGTGACACAAAATGTTTTTATCATCACACTATTCTGTTTGCTAGAGCAGCAGTGAGCTTTCTTTGTATTAAAGCACATGAGTACTTGCGCTGCAGCAAAAGTCATAGAGTAAGAAAAAAACTTTACGTAAAGACATCTTAAAATATTATATAAATATATTATGCTTTTAATTTCACCTTTTGCATATTTAAAACATTTAACTGGGGTCTGAATAAACTGAAAGATATGGGTCCGAATTCCGTATAGAGGGATTTTCGGTCGACGTCACTTTCCGCCCTACTGCGCATGCGTTATGCAGAAAGAGCCGCTCTCCATCTGCTTAGCTGGGGAAACTTCTTTGAATAAAACAACGAAATGAGATGAGAACAGGTATGAGCTGGTTTGACAGATGTCTGTCTCCTAAAGCTTGAGACAGTGTTTTTCTTGCAATTTTTTCACTCACCTGAAAGTAACTTTTAAAGGTCGGAGGGTCAAATTTCTTTCACAAATGTTGATTTAGCTGCATAACGTTTGTTTTCACACAGTGATAAACTCTTGTAGTTAGTTGACAACGGAGCTTTTGCTTTGCAACATGTTACCACTATTTGTGTCTATGAGCTGCGGCTGCAGGTCCGGTGCACACGCAACGCCCGTGTTGATAAACAAAATCCCTCTATAATTTAGAATTGTTTCTTTTACCCATTATTTTTATGTTAAAATCGAAGCTGCATACTTAGAAATGGGAGAAATAAAACAAGTCTTACTGTCTCTTCTAACCCACGGCCAGCCTAACCACTCTGCTACTGAACGGTCCTTTTAATAATCTTGGGCACACAATAGATTTAATTGCTCACGGAAATGAAGCATGTTGTAAAAGACACAGAAAAAACACACATAGCTCTGAAGGGAGAGGCTTTACACACCACAGTGTTTAGTATTTCTGAGTTGGTATTTGACTCGAGGTCAAAGCAGGAGAACACATACAGCCTGCTTTCTCACTTGGACTTGGACTTATTCTGGACAACACACGCATATATATAATAATAAAATAACGTCTATGAACACATGGCTTCATCTCTGTTCACTCACTGGCCGATTGTACTTCCTGGTTTTCGAGAACCATCTGCAGTTCTGTGACGATAAATGTTAGATAGTCGGATCCAGATAGTCGGTGATTAAGTTTAGGAAAAAAGATTGGGTAAAGAGTAAGAAAAATTGACCTCGTAACTGGAGTGAAATGAAAATGAGTGGAGGCATTAAATGGCACCAGACTGGCTACAAAACTGCAGCGCTGCTATAGAATAATTTTGCAAAATCTAGCACAAAGTACAAATAGTGGTGAAACCTTATATTGTGATTGACTCTAAACTGCTGCCTGCCTACAGGACTGTGTACAGTAATCCCCCATTCGTCCAGGAGTGATTCATAGTAGAAAGGCTTCAAAGTTGTCATCTGGACAGCGTTTTCGAAGATCAAGACGTTTTGACTCTCATCCAAAAATATTTTCCATCAGATCGATTGAAAATGACTGAGTTTAAGTATTGTGATAATAAACAATACATTTGACACTTATGAACCTGGCTGTTTCAAGCCTGAAACTATTGAGCCGAATCATGACTTTTTCATGGGACACTTGTATGTAACATTAAAAACAATGTGAAAAATAATTCTTCTACATTTTGTTATTCTACATAATCAAAGTTACATTCTTTTATTGATTTAAGAGGACTGTACTCAAGTGCAATACAATACTTTTCTATAGTTTTTTTCTACTTCTCATTTTGGTCAGTAAAATGCATATGCAATATGCATCGTATTGAAGGAATTGTATCGAGATAAATATGTATCAAGATACGTATCATATCTCATCCACCCAAACAGTGAATTTGGAGTCCTTTTCTTGATTGATTACATTATATTTTGCCATGAAATATTAAATTCACTAATATTTAACCTTATTTTAATAGTGGCAATTTGACAAAACTCATATTATTATAATTCTGGTATTACAACCAAATACAGCATTTTAACATTATACATGTTATATATACACAAAACGTGTACCGATTATTGGTATATTTGATGTTGTGATGTATTCAAAAGTAGAACTTCTGACTGATGGGCTACTTTTAGTACAGCAATCTAACCCAGGGCTTTTGGGAACTTTCTGAGGCTGAAGACCATTTTACATCACAAAAAAGTTGTGTAAAGACAAATGCATGTGCCTTTTATTCTATTAAAATGCCAAAAAAAAAAATAGGATTGGATTTTATAAAACACTGTAGCTACTTAAATAATGCTTAATATTTTTCATATTTTGTCAACACATAACCCCCAGAGGTCTCCAGATCACATTTCTAATAGTTGAAATCAGGAAGTGATACTAATACTATGCCATGCTACACATTGGTCATATTGGTTTGTTTATTTAATACAACAGTTGTCAAGGAAACTGTGGAGAGTAGCAACTTCCTGACAACTTTAGCAAACAGATAATGGTACTATAAGCCTAAGTAACTAAGTAAATGAATTATAATACAGCAGCAGAGTAAGATGCAACATACATAACATGAAACAAGCTCGTGCACGTTTCTACAGCTCCAGGTGAGTTTTAAAGATTCCTTCACTTGTTCTTTGCCTGTTACACTAATAGATCTTACATTAAACCCATTTATATCCTCACACTTTTGCCCTAAACGTACCTGTGCTGCTCCTTTCCCAGTCTTGAAGCCCATCGCCGCCAGGCCCACGCGCAGCTCGGCCACATCCACTTTCCCATCCTTGTTCGTGTCCAGTTTGGCGAAAAGCTCCTCGTACGTTTTTGACGCATCTTCTCCTTCTTTGGCGCAGCGGCAGTCCGTGAAAAACAACTTCCTCACCGTCTGGTACATGTTTTTCGAGTAAAAGTAATCACAAAGCTACACTAATGCTAATAAGAAGTGGAAAAAATGCAAAGGAAAAAGAAGAAGGAGGTGAGAAAAGCGAACCAAGCTGATGCGTAATTGTAATTTTGACGCAGCCTGGATAGAAAGTGAGCGTAGATTGTTATTAAGCTGACAAAAGAAGAGGAAAGTGGCTAAAAAAGAGCTATGCAAAAGTAGCATTCGCGTAGTAAACTGTGCTGAATGCGGATGAGGAGGGAGGAGACGTAACGCAGCACCGCCTCTGTCCCACACTGGAGCAGAGACGGACACACCCTTCTGCAACATAAACATATTATTATTGCTTTATACCGTAAAATGTCTGAACAAATATATATATATATATATATATATATAATATATATATATATATAATATATATATATATATATAT
Source organism: Mugilogobius chulae (assembly GCA_038363315.1). Lineage (NCBI taxonomy): Eukaryota > Metazoa > Chordata > Actinopteri > Gobiiformes > Gobiidae > Mugilogobius > Mugilogobius chulae. Next base: position 29,880,497 of record CM076412.1, read on the forward strand.
ATATATATATATATATATATATAATATATATATATATATAATATATATATATATATTTTATTCCTTTTCATTGCGTGCAAAGATATAGTCAGTAGGCTAACAAATTGACAAACTAAAAACGAATGAAAAGGAGCAGAAAGTATGTTTTGCTATCTGCCCCTTATTCAATTTATGTATATGACAGGTTAAACCATATTTTCAGTAAAACACAGAGATTTAACCAAACAGTTTGCTTGTATTCACATAGATTGGCTGTTTTATAAGGTTGTAGTAATGTGACAGAGGGAAACACAGAACTGTTACTAGCAACCAATGTGGTGCAAACCCACATAAATGACACAGATATTATTTGACAAATGCAACACTTAAGTGTGTTTAATAGTTGTAAAATTGACATTTTGGCGCTTTTTGGCGACACATGTGGAGGGACTCTGTTTCTGAACTCAAATGCTTCCTGTTCTTCATAATTTGCAATTCAGCTGTTGTCAAACTATGAAAAATATTTACCACAAATTACATCGAACTAAGTCAAAATTATAAAAACGTAATAATCTGTCATCATAGACTGTATCTGATTATACAGTCTATGTCTGTCATACATATGTTAACACAGTCCACAGCAAACAAATCCAGTGTTTTATCCATCGTGTTATCGTTGTCAGCTAAGAGTTTAACACTTTGCGAAAACAAAAGTTCTGCTGCTAAATCAACATTTGTGGATGAAATTCAACCCTACGACCTTAAAGTTTTTTCACCAGGTGAGAAACAGTGTCTCAAGCTTCAGGAGACAATTAAACGTCTGTCAGACCGATTCAGACCTGTTCCAAACAGCTGCTCTCGTCCTGTTTGTTGTTTTATTCAAAGAAGTTTCCTCATGTAACCAGACAAAGAGCGGCTCTTTCTGCATAAAGCGTGCAGTAGAGCAGAAATGTGACATCAACCGAAAATCCCTTTATTCCATCGCCTATTTTTTCATGCTGGGCCAAAACATTCTGCTTAGTGGGCCACAATTGGCCCCCGGGCCGTCATTTGAATAGCCCTGCTATAGTTTTACTTTAGCCCAGTTACAAACTAAATTGTTCATACTTTTCACAGACCCAAGATGGACTATGCTTTCAGGTCTAAATTAAGATTAAGTGAGGTCTTGAGGAATGGTCCAATGCCACAGTGGTTTAATCTAATTATTTAAGAAACTGAACTATTTATACACACCACCAGTTTGTAAACCTCTGAACTAAATATGACAAAATAATGTTTACCCCCTTAACATTTATAGTTCTCACAGTGTTTTGTCTTGCTCTGGCCATGGGCACTGAGTCTGTGGTCTGCAGTTTGATGACTCACACTCAAAGGAATCTGGCAGCAGCTGCTCTCAACACAATCCAAATGTTTTAATCCGGGACTTTCTATTTTAAAGAAGTCGAAATTAACATAGTTTCTCTGGCTTAGGTTCCAAGTTGTTGATGCATTTGCTAAGATGTGACTGTAAGTCAAGAAGAGGTGAAATTGCTTGTAAAAGGTAAAATATGGGTATGTTCTTGAGTGTTTTCAGAATTCTAAATGTAATATTATTAAGAATCTATGACCCTATTTGTCCCGCCTACTTTTCTAGACGTGCACTTCCTGTTAGCTGCATTTAGCCTGTAGATTTCAGTCGATGGTTTATTTTAACTGTCATTATATTTAATTAAATTGCCCCACAAGACAGACAAACAAACACGTAGCTACCTTAACAGAGCTAAACGGAAGTGCATTCCAAGCCAAGTGGGCGGGACAAAATAGGTCAATAGCAGCAGGGAAAGGAAACAACTGATGACTGTGACTCAGTATAATTATAGTCAGCAGTGTTGAATCTGAGTAAAAATGTGTGAAATCTGTGCAGTAATGTGTGTTTTTGACCAGCAGAGGGAGGCAGATTCACAGCACAGGAGGAGTTTGAATAGTAACTCTCTCTTCTCATAGACCTGTTTGTACTTCCTGTTCAGATTTCAGAGTTTCAAAGTAAAATGAAGCACAAGTCAAATCAAAGTACCTTAAATCTTTATGTTGATACAACTTGAAATGTGAGTGAAAGATGTTCAACTTAGATTTTTAAGTTAGGAGAGAGATAGAGAGAAGTGGAGAAGTGAGAGAAAGAAAGGGATAGAGAGAGGAAGAGAGAGAAGAGAGAGACAAGAGGAGAGAGGATAATAAAATTAAGAGAACTATTGTCCTGTTCAACCACCTATTGACACATTAAGAAATTGAAGTTGACTACTTTTTTTTGAGTAATAACCAATAATTAAATCAACAAACAAAAAAAAATATATATATTTGTAATATTTAGAATATGAATTGAGGGCTGGCCAATTTTTACCTTGTGTGTGATCATGCTAAGGGCATACTCTAAAGACCAGGCCTAGTCAGCTTATTTTTCCAGAGGGCCAGATTTCGCCGAGGACAGGACTGGGCTGAATAGTTGCACAACGCGCGCCATTTTTGACATGAAGTTGCACCAAACATTCACGGGACTAGATTTATTTCTATAGTGATATTAACTAATGCTGCAGTCTATTTTTATTGCTCTACAAAATGTCAAAATCAGCGTAAACCAAATCTAATGGACTAAACCAGGTCTAAAGCGGAATTCAATCAGGACTGAAATATACACTGTAAAAATGATCTTAACTGGATAACGAAAGAAAAAATGCTTACACAGTGACGCAGCACTCTGGTCTCATAGTAAGAAGGTCCTGGGTTCGACTCCCGGGCCGCCCGGGGCTTTTTATGTGGAGTTCACATGTTCTCCCTGTGTCTGTGTAGGTTTCCTGTCCGGTTTCTTCCTACATTTAAAAACATGTCCAATGTGCCTCCCCTCTCCCCTCCCAGGACTACAGATTAAATGGCTGTAAGCTATATCTGGTGCAGCATGTCTGCCTTTGCTAAATGCAAAATTGTACTTTCATAATAAACATTCCTTAAAATAAGTCATATTTATCTTTGTTTAAGCATATTTTAACTGTCTTCAAATAAGATTTGCCCATAGAACAAGAGCAGAGTGGATTGTTTGGCTAAAATATGAAAAATACAGCTTTTTCTCTCTGAAATTTGTCAAAAAAATGCACCGAAAAACAAGAAAAATACACCACATTCAAATCTATTTTCAGACACGTAATAACATATTAATAAACTTAAATTGGCCACTATTTCTTGAGTAAAACCAGTATAATAATCCAGAAATCTACAAACGAGAGAAAAAATGTTTTTGTAAATTTTGGAAAGCCTATTCATCTCTTTGGAGTTGAATAGGCCTGCTCTAGATGAAAAAGGTTGGGAAACACTGATTTAGTCTACTAGTTTGATTCTGTTGTTGAGAAGCTTTATTGTGAAAACCTAAACCGGAAGTGCGTGTTTGGCGCGTGTGTGTCTCTTTCTGTGTCAGATTCAGATTGTTGTCATTTTCAGTCTCGCCTCCGACACAAAGCTGAAATGTCCTCGCTCCTGCGCCTGTTTCTCTCCACGTCTGAGCGGCGCATGGATCTAATGATGATGAAGAAGAAGAAATTTAAGTTTAAGGTGGACTTTGAGCTGGATGAGCTTTCGTCCGTGCCATTCGTCAACGGAGTCCTCTTCTGCAAAGTCCGACTGCTGGACGGCGGCTTTTCCGAAGAGTCCTCAAGGTAAAACGGCGCTCTCTCCCAAAAAAACGCGTTTATTTATTTAATTTTCTGCTTTTTTTCAGACGTGCAACAGCTGCGTTTTGCACACGGAAATTCTTAAAACCACGTAATTCAGAGCTAGCGCTATCTGTTTGTTTGCTAGCACGCTATTTCTTACGTTTTCTCCACAATTGGCGTTTGACGTTTTGGAGCAATTACGCGCGGATTTGCGTGATTTTGCGTCAAAAATCACGCAAATGCAAGCGTAATATCTGTGCGTAAAGTGTGGTCCAGACACGCGAGTATTTAATGAACAATGGGCGCACAGTGTCACCGTAAAAGTCTTTGTTGTTGCAGGTGACATCTGGTACCGTTTTCAGGCACTTCCCACCACGACGTGTGTGTGTTTGGTGAAGAACAAGCCACAGTTCAACAAAGAAAACCACGGTGCACAAAATAATACAATTTAATTAATATCTATGGTCCTGGATTGATAAGAGCAGGTTAAAACATATCATCATCATTTGTTTTTTTTTTTTTCAATAGATTGTAAGATTGTGTGTCAACTTCAAATCCAATGTAGCACTTTCTGATAACATTTGTCAGTGTTTCACAATGAGCCCGTTTACATGTGCATGAATAACCTGGTTATTAGCAGTAATCTGGTTATAGTGTTTACATGCGCTCAGAGAAACCTGATTATTCACGTTCCTGTTTACATGAGCACTGGGAGTATCCTGGATATTCAGACAGGTAACTATGGCAACAATGACACAGATATGGCAAGGAACTAAGCATGTATGAAACTTTGCTAATTTATGGGTTTTAAATATGTTTGCAGCAACAAATGGACAGAATACAACTAAATAAGAACATCAGACTGTAGATCACAGTCAGAGCTTGGGAAAAGTGATTTTTACAGTGTAAAAATATGTCTGAATTTAAAGAGTCGGTTCAGAGTTACTGCTGTGTTATGTTACAAGTTACTTTATAGTTTTATAATGACGACACATTACAAATAAAAAATAATAATTTAGTATCATATGCTCCAAACCCAAACGAGAAAAAGTACTATAAAATGAATATAAGAAAAAGAAAATAATAATTTTGAGTCATTTTGGGAAATTTACTGCTTCTGCCAGATCAGTACCTTAAGTTTGCACATGCTCAGTTTAGCTCCAGCATCGAGAAACCAGGTTATGGTGTTTACATGAACAATAATCTGGTTATTATGAGAAAACTCCAGTGACAATAACCTGGTTTCTCATAACCAGGTTATTCGAATAACCAGGTTATTAAAATCAGGTTGGTGTTTACATGGACACACACATAACCAGGATATTTAAAAACCCTGATAATAACCGGGTTATTCGTGCGCATGTAAACGCCCTCATTGTTAGAGGATTGGACAGCCCTCTATTGTCTAATTCTAGCCTCAAAATAGTAGGGCTTGGTCATTAATCAAAATCAAGAAATCAAATATGTCAATTATTTGGTGGTGGGTTTTGAATTGAGAGATCAAAAACAATCCTTTGTCAATAAAATGTGTAGTTATGAGCAAAAGTCAAACTTTGAGGTAGAATCTTAATATAGTTTCTAAAAAATAATAAATTACATTAGGGCTGGGCGATATCGTATAAAAATCGAATCGTGAGCTCATCTGTGACAATCTGCTTTTTCATGAAATCGTCATATTGTGATTTCACAAGAGAATTCTTAGCATATTTTTGTGCTTAAAAGTTGTTGTTAATGTTAAAAAAAAACTCTTAAAATATGCCAAATTAACAATACTTGTTTAGTCGCAACACACAACTTCAAATTAATTTTTAAACGTTTTATTGAAGGGCTGAGGCTGCTTGTTTCGGGATTTTTTTTTTCAAAGGCTTGGTCACTTGTTTCTCTCTGAAAATCTGGCAACAAGACAGTCTTTAACAGCTGGATTTAGCTATTGACAGTGAATAGGAACTTTCTGAAAATCACTTACCTCTTTTTACCTCAAAGGCACAAAAAGACCTGAATCGTGATAAATTGAAATCGTGATCTGGCTCTAATAAAATTGTAATACAAATTTATTCCCACATCGCCCAGCCCTAAATTACATACAGTATTAAGTAGGCCTGGGCGATCTGGGAAAAAATTAATCACGATTTTTTTTCTCATATCGCTCGATCTCGATTTTCGATTCGATTTAGCTTAACCTTTTCAAAAACAAATGAAAAATGCATCCATGAAGATAAACAAAACTAAAACTTTTATTATGTCCCATTTATGATATTTTTAAAGCTTTATATCATTATTCTGTCTCTAAGATTGACTTTTGCTCCAAACTACTTTTTTTTTTTGACAAAAGTTTGGTTTTCGATCTTTCGATTCAAAACCCACCACCAAATAATTGACGATTCGTTTCGATTCGATCTCGATCTCTCGATTTTTCGATTAATGCACAGCCCTATATTAAAGGTTTTGTTTTGTTTATGAGCGGCATTTTCATTGGTTTTGAAAAGGTTGAACAAAATCAAATTGAGAAAGATCTATATTATTATCTTTATTTTATATAAATATAATTAATGTATATTATTATTTTGTATACTCCAAAGTCTAAAAACAACCTGAAATAAACTGGTGGAACTATACTTGTGGTCTAAACTGGCCACATGATACTTTATTATTGAAGTATTGTGATCAACATAGGAGTAATTATTTCTAATTCATATCAAATTTATATTAAAAATATTTATTCAGTCAGTGTTAGATTGTTTGTTCCGTCATATCTCTGTGCAAACATGACATGTGGGAAACCCAGATGTAATACTGATTTATTTTTAAACAGAATGCAAAATCAACTTTCATGAACTCATGACCTTTCCCTCATTAGTTTAGTCAAAGTTGTATTCTAATTGATTCCTGCATAGTCCTGCAACCAAAGGTCCAGTGCTCAGAAAATTCCAAAATTCACCCTCCACCTAACCCCGCCTATATCCCTGCACTTTTATATTAATATTTTAATACTAGCAATGTTTCAGTAGTCATTTTTTAGTTGATTGCTTGTCTTTAGTCTTATATTTGAGTTTATAGTGAAGACATACGCTTAGATACTTATTTATCTGATGAAACGGCATATAAAGGGATTATCGGTCGACATCACTTTCCGCTCTATTGCAGAAAGAGACGCTATCTATCTAGCTGGCTGGGGAAACTTCTTTGATTAAAACAAGAAAGTAGGACGAGAGCTAGTTTTTCTGTATGACGGACGTCTGGCTCCTGAAGCTTGAGACAGTGTTTTCTCTATGTTTTTTCACATGAAGGTAACGTGTGAGTTGTAAAGACAAATTTTATTCACAAATGTTGATTGAGCAGCATTCTTTTTTTGCAAGATGATAAACTCTTGTAGTTAGCTGCCAACAGCACTGGCTCCTGTTGTTGCTACAGCTTGTGTCAATCAGCGGCGGCTCTTTTTCCATACTGGGTGTGCGCACATCTCCCGTGTTGATAAACAAATAGTACCTCTATAGGAACCTACATCTGTCACTACTGGTGTCAAACCTTGCTTAAGACATACGTTTGTTCAGTTTCTCACATAATATGGAAATCAAAGCTGTGCCCATTTGTAAATATTGTAGCTTGTATATGTGTGAGTGTTGAGTGTGTACATGTTGAATATGAAACTGCACTGCTGTAAATATTAACATTTTATTGTTATATTTTATATGTTAGTATAGGGAAAAGCCCAACCAGGGACAGGAGTTGAAAATTAGCAGTAGCTATACACTCTATGCGTCGCATCAGCTGCATACTTTGCTTGTAACTATGTTTGATTGCATTGTCCCTGTCAAATAAATAAATAAATAAAAAATAAATAATAATGACCCACTTGGGGGTCCCAAAGTTGAGAACAATTGGATTAACCGATTTGTCAACAAGCAATAATTTTTATTTTACATTGAGACTTTCAGAATACATTTCTAAACAAAGACTGATATGTGTAGTATTGAAGAAAATCAAAACTATTATTTTTTTCTGCTTTTTTGATATTTCATGTTTAGTAATGTCAGCTTTGTGTGTGTTTTAGAGCCTCCACAGTCCAGATAATGATTATGTTTATCAGCACACAGTTATTTTTTGACAAGTCATGGCTGGTCAGTTAATTGTCGCAACCCTTCCTGTTTGGATTAAGTTTAACAACACACAATTTGAAAAGACCTCCTTATAAAAAGCCACAATGACAGCAAGAATTAAAAAACTAACTGCACCAACTTCTAGATTATCTTAAGATCTTATCTTCCAGTTCTGTCCTGTTAAATTGTGTCTCATTAACAAGGACTTTTCATCAATCATTTGCTCATGTGCAAAACAGGTTATAGGGAGCAAACGCCGGACACAAAGGACAGTTGTGTCTTCCAAAGTAGGGCTGAGCGATCTGGGAAAAAAAAAAAAATCTAGCATTTTTTTCTTTATATGGCTTGATCTTGGTTTTCAGTTAGATTTTTTTTAACTAAAACTATATTAAATTTAGATAGTATATACAAATGCAAGCTATTATTTATTTATTAAGCTACAAGTTTATAAGTATGTATAAATGTATTGGATGTGTAATAATACCTATTATACCTGAGTATTTTTTTACAAGGACGATATGTCATGATAGTTAAGACTTTGTGTGTTTTCTAAACACAAACTATTCCTTCTTATCATGAAGCTAAAAATAGTTTATTCACAAATCGCTGGATTTTCTCAATATCGCAAATCATTCCAAATTTATGCCACTTTCGCTGCACGGTACACTCATTTTCCATTCTTTTTTCTTATAAACATTGATTGGCTGAAGGACCTGTCGATCTTAATGCACTTGCCTTATCATCGAGATTGAACAAAGTTGAGTTCATGGTCTATTCAATTTTAAGTACAGCCCTATTCCAAAGGCACAAAAATTGCAAATATTTGAGGTAGTACATTATTCTTACACAAAGTTTTACTAATGCACATATTGACTGTCGTCCATTAACTGTGACCCAGGTAATTGTGTTTTAAGTTAAACTAAAATCATGATGAGAGTTAAGCCTGGCGAGGAGGACCCAAAGTTGCAGCAGACATGAGCTGTTGATAAACCTGCTGCTGTTGATAAACCGGATGTTGAAAGTCACCAAAGTCAGTGGTGTGTGGTTGGAGAAAGTGAAAGTAACGTGACGCTGTCATGCAACAAGATGCCCCGATTACAAAAAAGTCATGTCAGAATGTCTCTTTGGACAAACTGTAGTCATTTAATTGGTATTATTTTTATTTTTTGTAAGAGTCAAAATACGACTAGAGCTGGGTAATATTGTGAAAAAAATCAAACCATGAGCTTATCTCTGTGACAATCTGCTTTATCGTAATTTCCTTTTTCTCTATTTGATGCATCTTTCTGTTTGAATATAGACTTTTTCCAACCTGTTACTCTTAGTCTCAGAGTTGCCAAAATCAAGTCTTTATAGTGACTTTGGGCGTCTGTTTTGGTCTGCGCTTTTAAGTCATAAAAGGAATGAATCTGAGCCATTTTTCAGGTTTGATTTATTAAAATATATCAATTTATATGACTGAAACATGGATTTTTAGCATGTTTCATGTCTAGAAGTTGTTCTTAATGTAAGAAAAACACATGATATGGCAAAATTCCTAACACTTGTTTTGCAGCAACACACAATGTTTTAATAAATCAATTAACTGGTCAGGTTTTGACAGCTGGATTTATATGTTTATAGTGAATTGCATTTACCTCAAAGACAATAGGAAAATAAACGGTTTACAAGAATGATCTCGCTCCAAGAAAATCATGAAGACTAATATTTTTTTGCCATATCGCCCAGCCCTCAATTAGACTGTGTCTGGAATACAGTTGAATTATATAAAAATGTCACTCATAAAAAAATATATATATATATATATATATATATATATATATATATACAATTAGAGGCATTCTGTCCAGAGAGCCTTGATTTCTGACTTAAAAATCAACTGTGTGTTTATGACTCACAATTATGAAACAATCTTTATTTATTGATTATAACTGATGGTAAAAAAAAAAGGTTTACATTAATATTACAAAATACATTCAGAGTAACCTCACTCAAGTAAAGTGTCTTCATTCATTCATTTAGCTAGATATGACTCAGGTCTGTTTTTCAGTTTCTTTTGCAGCAAAGAACAGAAAACATCAAGAGCAAACATCCACAGGCAAAACAAAACCCACAGACGTCAAGAGACAAGTGAAGACATTCACCAAAACAAGTCTGCCTTTTTAAAAATGTGCACCTCAATTAAATTAGTTAATGACAAATTCAGTCACATGTCTGAATTTTTGTTTATCGTTAAAAGTATTTATTTTTTGTCACAAACAAATAAAAACTTGGCTGAAGCATCACAACAACAAGAGAAGCAGAGAAATGTGAAATCTTAAATAAGTTGAGCACAGACTTAAAGTTGGGGTACCTGATTTTCTTGTTGTTAAACAAGAAGTAAATCATCAAAATATTTTATTTTTGTATAGCCCTAAATCACAGTCGTCTCTGAGGACTTTCCAAGAATATTGTAACAGGCAGGTAAGGGAACGCTTGGTGATAGTCGGAGGTTGAGGCGCCAGGTGTTTAGACAAATCGCCTCTGCTGAGCTGCCCCGGGGTAGTTTACTATCACTGAGTGGGAGGGGAGGGGTTCATCTCACTGTGAAGCGCTGTGTGACTCTGTGTCTGTGAAAAGCGCTATACAAATAAAGATTACTTACTTTCTTACTTATATGTTCAAATTAAATTAATTAAAACATATTTTTTAACTGAAGGGTTGAGTCACTTGTTTTGATTTAGACATTGACTATGAAGAAGGAACTTTCTAAAAAAGCAGATAAATTGCCCTAAAAACAAATTAAAAATAAATAGTTAAATATTTATAAATAGCCCAGTCCTTTAACCTGGCCAGCCAGATGGTTTATCTCGCGGTATTTGTAAATTCACAAACACAAGATAAACCATCTGGCCTTCCAGCCGCCCGATTGGTTTGGGAGTCCGAACCAGCAGTGTGTCAGCGGTGTTAAGACGGCTGTTAGTGCCCCGGTGCTGCTCCCGTGGATGTACGTGTTGTTTGCTGCTTTTGATGCGGTTTTAGCAGAAATACGGAGTATTTTCTTTTCGAAAGTAGAGCAGTATGTGTGACACTTGTTCTGTCCCATGCAGATATTGGATACACCATTACGAGTTATTGCTGTGATTGGCTAGCTCAAATAAGGTAGGCTGCTTTCACTAAACGTCCCACCTTTTCTCAAAGGCTTTGAGCGAGTCAAGTCCCAGATGGATATAGTGAGAACTCAGATAGGAGTTCAACACAGATCCATCTGGCGTGAGCCAGGTTACCAGCCTTTCTTAGATGTGTACAAACATGTCCTAAAATAGCTTACCTGTGATTATTTGTTTATTATTTTTTTAATTTTAATGACATATTTCATTTTGTCTGCAGTTATGCTTATAATGTGAACTGAGAACTAAATTCTGTTACTAAAATCACAAATCAAATTGCTATCGGAATACTGATCAGTACACAGTTAGATATTTTTCCCAAAACATGCCGTCATATTCACCAAATTTAGTGAAACTCAACATAATGCCCAGCTCAAACTGTAAATGTTCACTGGATTTCCTCACACTCAGAGTTTACTTCAGTAGTTTTGGTTTAAATAATGGAAAGTCTTGAACATGTGCAGATTATGTAATGCAGTGATTGGCTCTGAACCACATTTGAACTGCGTCTCGTCGCTTCATAATTCATGCTGCCTTCCTTTGCCGACTAATGGAAAATAAAACTCTGTGTCGGTGACATGATTGTGATTTGTGATTATGTAATCGGCCTCCTGTTCTGTTTGCTCTTTCTCCAATTTAAGATTTTTATCAAACGGTTCGTTCCAAACAAGTTTAGACTTTAGACCTGCCACATTGTTTTATATTAGAACAGTATTTTTTTAATTTTAGTGCTTGTCATTGAATCACTTTTCAATGGGCTCCTCCTAAAACAATTTTTAATGAAATAAAAACTTCAGCTTTTGAAGAGGAATTGTCAAAACCCAACAGATTCCATATCTAGTGTCATTCTCAGGTTAGTGGCACTGGTTGCACTGCTCTGCATTTTTACCAAAGAATTTAAATGGACTACTAAAAAGTTATAACTAAAATAGTTACTTTGAATTTAATAAGATATCTGTGCTGGGAGAAATTTATTTATATATATATATATATTTTTTTTTTTTTGCGGTACAACTTTTTTCCATTTAGAAAACTTTTCCCATGTGTCTCGTGTCATTTTGAAGTAAAATAAAAACAGCTTTGTAAACAATTATTCGATTACTAAATTAGTTGAAGAGGTTTTTGTTTTTAGTTATAATAGAATCAATCAGTCATCAGACCAAATCTACAAAACTTCAGCTTCACAAAGAGTCCAGACAATTGTTTCTGCTCCAAAGACTTTTGAAACAGTTTCAATTTAGATTTTAGATAATATTTCAGATGTTTATAAGAAAGGACTGCTAGAGGAGAGAGTTGAATCACTGGCATAGAGACACATTTTGATCAGTTTGATTTACAGCCACCTCCACACTCTTTAAATCCAATAATGAAGATGTGAGTCAGGCTTTGAGTTCACATCCTGTCGTAAAAGCCCCTTTTCCTGACTGAACCACGCAGCCTTGACTTCTTTACTGTTACAAACACACTTTTATTACGTCACCGGGGACAAAACCGTGAGGCTGGAATGGAATATACTTTGTTGTGAACCTTTTGTCAGTCGTTACTTGCCGGATAAAGAGCGCTGCAGTGTTTTCAGTTCAGTTTGAGTGGATTGACCCGAGGTGTGGCTCTTGACTCAGCTGAAACACGTGGTTTTTATTGGAGTTGTCTGATGATGTCACAGTGTGAAACGGCCTCAGATATTTGTCACGCTCGGTGGAACATCCAGCTCACATCTGCAGCTTCCCCTCAGACAAACGCAGAAAAATAATGTGACTCTGACATTCAGCTGCTGGACTGTAAGAAACTATGATTGAGGTTTTTTGAATCATAATTTGTTTAGATTTTTTTTTCACAGAGAGGTAATACAATATCCCATTTTTTGAAAACACGCATGACAAAATAATTGATGGTGAAGTATTTTTACAAGCTGCTGCTGCATGTGCTTTTATCACTTGACATATGAGTAGAGCTGGGTGATGTAGAGAAATCTAATAGGGATCATGGGACGATTCACTTAAGTCACGATTCAATTCAGTTTTTGATTTTGTAGCCACGATTTTCGACGTCTGTCTCCTGAAGCTTGAGACATATTTTTCTCGCTGTTTTTTCACTCACTTGAATGTAACTTTTAAAGGTTGTAGGATCGAATTACATTCACAAATGTTTTCTCACAGTGATAAACTCTTGTAGTTGTATTTTTTTCCGAGGGCCACATTCAAAACCAGATGAGTGGCTAAGAATCAAACTACAATCTTTTGTGTTTCAAATTCTCATTATTACAAGCATGTTTCTGCAAAATGTACTCTATTTAGACAAATATTTAGTTAAATTATTGTAGTATTATTGAGTGCACAAACGTAGACACACACAACATATCAAAGCCAATGAAAAAGTTAAAGATAAACTGTAGTTTTTATTCTCAAAAACGTGATTAAAACAGGCAGAGGGTCACATCTGGAGCTGAAATATCTGAATCTGTTTATAGCAGTGTGTCTCCTGGTGCTTCATTATATTTAGTCTGGATGCTGTAAGAGTAGATTGTCTTGTGTTTGTGAGCGACAGACGAAGAGGAGAGCGAGTGTGAGAGAGGCCATCTGTGCCAGCGTCACGATTAAGCCCACGCAACGTTTACACCGCTACAGACCCAAAGACACAGCTCAGTCACACAGACATTTAGCTTCGTGTGACGGCTTCTCCTGTTTCTCATGGCAGATTTTTGTGTGCACAATTTTAATAGCTCAATCTGTAAGAAGATCTGCGTTCTAAAACTGTCTCTGCCTAACAGTTAATAAGAAGCATTTCCTTAAAAAGCAAATTCAATACATGGCCGTACGCAGCTTTGAGTCTATGAGGCCCGGAATTCTCTAGTTTTTAGAGCAATTTCAATCTACGCTATTGCAGTTTATTATCGTGTTTATTCATAAACACTAAAGAAGAGTAAAATGAATAACTGTGGGACACTCATTTTGTAATATTTAATTACCGCTGGCCAATATTCATCTCTGTGACAGTCTCTTTTTTTGATGAAATTGTCATATCGTGTTAATTTGCCTGTTTGTTCAAATACAGTGTATTTTTTGCATCCTACTTTCTCTTATGAATTTGTGTCGTAAAAGAGATGAATTGTATACATTACATTTTTCAAGTGCGATTTACATTTATGACTGAAACATGGATTTTTCATGTCTAAAAGGCGTTATGAAATGTTTTGAAATGCTGAGGTCGTTTGTTTTGGGAGTTTTTTTTTTTAAAGCTTGGTTGCTTGTTTCTCTCGGAAAATCTGGCAACACTGCTCAGCCTCTGTCCTTCTGTGAGTGTTAGCTAAAACCAATAGTAGTGAAGTGGAAACTAACTTTATTTACCTCAAAGGCAACAGAAAATAGTCTAAGAATTGTGATAAAATCGAAAAACCACAATCTGGCTCTAAGAAAATGTTTCGCCATTTCACCCATTTATTACTATTTTAGCTCCATAATGAGTAGTATTAGTATTAGAATAGTATTGATTCTGCAGAAACAGGTTTAATAATGAGCTGTGATATAAACATTAATAATTATAACTTCACTAAAAAAGGACACTCTATTAATCATAACTTTGTAATACTGCATAGAATTATATAAGGCTGCTCGATTATGATAAAAATAATAATCTTATGGTGCGTTCCAGGCAACTGGGTACTGGTATATTTCCCACTTGTACAAATGCGCTGGAACGCCACTCGAACTGGTAAATCCCACTTGTGAACTGGGACCTGGTCGAGGAAGTCCTACTTCACATACAAGATAAACAATCACCACAGTAAATACATGTAAACATTGATTACAGGTTATTTAGCGTTACTTTAGTTTAAGCCTAAAGGTTAGCATTAGCCCTACTGTTTTCATACAAGTTGAATACGTTGGAATGCCCTGAACTGGGAACTGGTATTTTTCAAGAGGGAAATACCCCAGTTGCCTGGAACGCAGCATTAGAAAGCATGTAGGCAATGCGTCATATTTGGGGGCGTGGCCTACTGTGGAGGAATGTAGCATTGGAAATATACTTTTTACCCTCTGTTAAGATGTTTTCTGGCAAATTAAGTGTAATTTTAGCACAACTAATTCAAGTTGAGTCACAACCAAGTTTAAATGGAGGTTGTTGATGTGTCGTCAAGTCAGAAAAGTAAATGCAAAGTTTAAGAAAGATGTTAACAGACCAGACGACACTAGCATCACATTAGCATTTTGCTTGCAGTTTGTTAGCAGTTGGATCACTTTATTCAGTATGTTTTACAGTCTTCACATTCATATTTGACACAATATATTTTCTTAAGTCCACGTTTGCTGTTGTACATTGGTTGTTGTTGAGCCTTGAATGATAAAGCTGTTGTTCTGATGCACGGTTCATGTTATGTTTCCCCCACAGAGGTTCATTAGTTTCTTCTGAGGCTGAAAGTAATTTTACAACTTTTACCCAGCAACCACAGTATATGGACCAAAATTCACTTAAATGACACAAATGTTGTGGTTTTGCGGATGCTAATATCTTATGACACTTTAATATTGCTAATTATTGTTTATATTATTTAAACTCTAATACAACTGTCAGTCTGTGTGTAAACTGTCTTTGCATTTTGATGCTTTTTGACGACATAAATGGAAAGATTCTGTTTTAAAACTCAAATTACTTCCTGTATTTTCCTCACTTATTTTTTTTTATTAATTTGCACCTTATCTGCTGTAACTATGATAATATTTACCACCAAGCTAAGTCAAAAATAGTAATCGTAATAATAATCTGTCATATGTGCTTTAAGTCCTGCTAATGAAGGCCGTGTCTGAGGTAATTAAAATTCAGGATAAGCTCATGAAGCCAGACTGTTGTGAGTGCAGAGCGTCACGAGCCTCGGGCAGAAACATGTGTGAGGTTATTTCATCTGTTAGTTTATCCTCAGGGACTTAACAGTGTTACATAACACTTACAATGCAATATAAACAGAAAAAACTTGCTCTTTGATTAGAGATAATCAAATTGCAACAATAAAACGTGAAAATGGTTTAGAATGAATGTTTAATGTTGCAGTTTTAAATATTCAGTGATTACTTTGTTTTTACAGATTGTTGTGTTGTTCAAACTTGTTCCAGTATTTTTTTTGTGTTGTAGTTAAATGGTGCAGACTAAAATACTTTATGTTCAAACAATATGAACCATTACTTTAAAGAGCACACGATGCCAATAATACAAATTATATGAGGAGAGTAGGGCTAATAACGATTATTTTGCGAATCGATTAGTTGTTTAGAACTCAAAAGTCACGTGACTATAAGATTCTTACATTACAATCCAAACAAACCCTGAACTGAATTAAGATTGTTACTGCCTTTAAAAAAGATTTGCCAATGTCGATTTGTCAATCACCCTCACTGAAATTAGAAAAAGTGTTTCCCAACCAGGGGTGCGTAGACTCCAGGAGGTAAGCAACCGTTTGCCAGGGGATACTTGGGGTCATTGCAGATTAAAAAAAAGGTAGGATTACAAGTATTGGAATTAGGGTGTCAAATTAGTGCATTAATTTAGATTAATTAATTACAGACATATTAATTGAGTTAATTTTTTAAATCGCATTAATCTATTTTGAAATCTTTAACTTCATTGTTTCCATAGGTGAGTAACAAAGTGGACATAAGGGTTGTTCAACTTGACAAAGTTGCCACAAAAACTTCCTAAAGTCTTCATTTTTTGCAATATATTATATTTCCCATCTGCTACAATAATGTAATTCATTAAATTGGATAAAAACAAATCCAAAACACTTAAGTTTAGTGTTTTTTTCCATCAATTTTAGGTGAGATTAAAAATAGATTAATTAGATTAATTAATTACAGATCCTAATTAATTAATCTCTTCAATTTTTAATCGCTTGACAGCACTAAATTGGAATGTAAAAAATGTTATTTGCAGCACATTTTACATGTTAGGAGGGAATTTTTGGACATGGAATAGATTAAAACAATTAAATGCAATGGTTATAAATGAAAATATAATGGTAAAGATAAAATATTTCTAAAAATACATAACATAGGGGTACTCAAAACGAAAAAGGTTTTGAATCACTGCTGAATTTGAGGTAAAATGCAATGGAGTTTGCAATTTATGCAAAACATGAATAGTAAACGGCATTAGATCAATGATTTGTCTCAAATCTTAATTCAATCCTTTTCATTGCTGTCATCATGAATTCTTATAATGTAGATCAAATAATTAATCGACTAAAAAAATTTTGACCGACCAAGACATGTCATGTATTTAGTGTCCAAAAACAATTGTGGACCTCATAAAAATAGCCAAATTGGGAGAAAACATCAAATTAAGATGACAAAGCCTGAGCTGTCCATATGTTCTTTAAAAGGACTGTTTCTCTATAAATAATTAATCATTTTATCTGTCTTAACCCGGAAGTCAGAACTAAAAATGAAACAGTGTTATCAGTGTGAGAGATTTACTAACTAGATGTAATTTAAAGATTAACTTCTCTCGTGAGTAATTTCAGATCAATCTTGAGATTTACACAGAACCAAATACTATGAGTGCCAAATATTATTATGACTAAAAACCAAAGTGTGAAAAGTCTTGTGTGTTGTGTGTTGCAGGGAGCAGGTGCAGGCCAACTGTGTCCGCTGGAGGAAGAGGTTTTCGTTCCCGTGTAAAATGAGCGCAAACGCAGGCACCGGCGTGTTGGATCCGTGCGTCTGCAGAGTCTCTGTGAGGAAGGTAAGCTCACATCACTATATATATTATATAGACAGATGATGATGATGTTGTTATAGCGGTAAATCAAGTTGTGCCATTGTCAGTAAAAATTACTACAAGAATCCCTTTTTCAACTGCATAAGTAAGAGATGTTTAGATTAAAAAGACACGCAGAGAAAACCTAATCCAAGAAGCAAGAATCCAACGGCCTACTACTACTGTAGTTTGACACACAAAGGTCTTGAAATACCACATAGATCACTTTTGCACTAAAATTGCCCCCCAAAAAATGACTGAACAGTAGACAAAGCTCTTTAATAAACTCCATATGCACAGTTTAAAAGACAAAAAATATATATATTTTTGGCATTAGCTTCACTTTAAATATGTGTACTTTGTTACTAATTTACTATTAGTTGTAGTAAGGCTGCTTGATTATAATGAAAAAAATAATCACAATTATTTAAATCATGATTGAAATCATGATTAGGGATGCACCGATCCAGCATTTTCAGATCCGATACCGATTCCGATACTTTGGCCTTAAGTATCTACGATACTGGATATCAACTGATACTAGTGTAAGGACCGAAGTTGCTTTTCGATCTTATTAAAACATGAGACATTTTGTCATATATTGTCATGTAACTGTTATTTGTAGTGCAAGTCACAACTTAACAACTTAATCTGAATAAAATGTCAAACATTATGAGACGATCTGGATCAACACCACCTAATAAATTTGTCTCATTACGTCCAATTAAAGTCACAAATATGATATCGACTGAACCAATATCGTAGAGCCGATACAAATTTTGCTGGATCAGCACAGATCTTCGATTCCAGTATCGGATCGATGCATCCCTAATCACGATTATCCAAACTAATTGTTTAGACAGACTGCAGAGCATTAGTGCCAACTAAATGCAGAGACAGATCTCACAGAAATAAACATTGTAAATGTATAATACAATTATAAAGAAACAAATTTTCCATATCTAAGAAATAAAGAGCACTTATGAACAGACTTAGTAAGTTATGTTCAATAATCAGACTTACTCGATTACAAGAGAATAGTCGTAATTGAAATTGAAATTTGATTACCAGTAATTGCACAGCCCTAAGTTGTAGAGGTGAAAATGTTGATTTCTCTTATTGTTTGTTGCAGGAGCTGAAAGGAGGAAAGGCCTATGCAAAGGTAATTTAATGTGTCATTGTCTTTATTTAGCCTTCATGTTAGAGGTGGGCGAGTCGCTAATCTGCTAAAAAAAATAAAATCTGTCTCTCACCAAGCGCAGGACAGAGCCTGAGCAAAATGTCACAAAAAGCAGCTGAGAATAGGTTTACGATTAGATTTTATTGCCGTGTCCCTGATCCCTGAGGCTGGTCTCAGCTCCAGGCCGGTTCAGTCTGTTCAGTCGCAGATCTCGCAGTGAACGCAGCAGATGGACCCACAGCCTGCAGCGCCTGTTATGTCACTGTTCAGACCATTTCAGCAGCAGAACATGTAACTGTCAGTGTGTCAGTTTGACATAAATGTCTCTTTAATAGTGAGACATCAAACCTCAGACTGTAACTTCCTGCAAATAAATATATAAACCCAACATTATGTGGTAGTACACTTTATGTGGTTCTTAACCTTTTTGTCTGAAGTATTCTCTAAGATTTGTTTAAACGCCAAAGACCCGTAAACTTGGACATTAGGCAAATAAATCTGTTTACTATTATGATATACACTGTTGGGGGAAAAGGTATTGAAAAAGTAATTAGTTACTCATTACTTATAGTTCAACTACTGCCCCAAGAAAGTGACTTAATTATATCACTTTAGATTGTGTTTTGTGACAAACATCAATCAGAAATTTGATTTTAAAATTAGTTGTTGGCTTTTAAACAAAGGCAAACAAAAATGAGTTGCTTAAATAGGGTAAAAATCAGTAAAATCAACATTTAAATGATTCTGTCCCGTTCCAGCTGCTGATCTGTGTCTCTGAGCCGTTTTGTCTCATATAATATGTCACTTTTGTAGATTTTTTTTTAACTTAAAAGTAACGTGTAACAGTTACTGTGAAAATACTAACTAAATAACAAAGTTACACTACTAGTTACTCAAAAATGTAGTTACTAATGTACAAATAACTAAGTTACATCCAACATTGGTCATGTGTTGGTCAGATGCACCGATCGATTACTGTGATCAAATATCTGTGCCGATCCATCAAAATTTGCTGGATCGGGTATCGGCTCCATGATATCAGTTCAGCCGATACCATTGTTGTGCATTTAATTGAGCAGAAAGAGACTAACTTACTGACTGATATTGATCCAGAATGTCTCATAATGTTTTATGACATTTTATTCAGATTAAGTTGTTAAGTTGTGACTTGCACTAGAAATAACATGTGACAAACTGTCTTATGTTTTGATCAGAAAAATCATGTATTTCAGTCCTTGCACTGGTATTAGTTGATATCGGGTGTCGACAGATACTTAAAGACAAAGTATCGTAATCGGTGTCAGAACAGAAAAAGCTGGACTAACCCCTAATGATTACAAATATGGTCTTTTGTTTTGATTATGTTGATGTCCAAAATGCTTTGAGTCATGCTTAAGAATGCATATTATAATGTAAAGCACATTGTAATTTAAATATTGTCTCATTTCACAGTGATTTCTAATCTGAAAATTATTCCATGTACCTCCTAGTAAGTGCTCAAGTACCCCAGAGGTCCACGTACCCGTGGTTGGGAAACAATGATGTAAAGTATCAGTAAAATATGCCACAAACATAATACTATTTTACAATAAACACTACACTAAATGCTTGTTATATTCAAAACAGAATTCACAAAATGTACAATATTGCTTATTTCAAATCAACAATAGAAAACAATATGATGCCGCTTTAATTTTCTTCTAATCACCGATAATTTTCAGACTATATCTTCTACGTTTTCACAAGCTTTGAACTTTGCTTTCTATACAGAGAAGTGGCTAAAATATAAATTATAGGCCTGTATATGTCTATGGATTACAGTCTGGTCTATGAAGCTGACATTGTGTTTTTTAGAATAAGACATGTCCCAGTTCCTAACACGACTTTGCTCTTGTATTTCTGTCTCCACAGCTCGGTTTTGCTGATCTGAACTTGGCAGAATTCGCCGGCTCCGGAAACACGACCCGCAGATGTCTCCTGGAGGGTTACGACACCAAAAACACACGACAGGACAACTCCATCCTGAAGGTAACGCCGCTGTTGTGGACACAAATGTGTTATTTACCCTCTGCGTCCCAAACTGAGGGGTGTGTGTCTGTGTAAACATGAGGAACAATGCACAAGGAGAGGGAGGACGGAGGGTTTGGGTCACTAGTGGAAACTGTTTTTTATGTGGAGACTCAGCAAAAACACAGAAGAAAAATGATTAAGCAATAAATAAACTCATTGTAATTGTTAAAAAAATGTATTTATTATTTTTTCCAGGTTATCATCAGCACGCAGCTCATGTCCGGAGATCCCTGTTTTAAAACGTGAGTATAAATAAAACGTTCTAGTACTTTCAAACCATTATATATATATTTATTTATTTGTTATTTTATGTTTAATTTAAGAAGAAGTAGAAACGTAAATATATACTGACTAAACTAAGAGATTACATTTTCTGTCTATTTAGTCCAGAAAATTATTATGAATATCAAATTACAACCACTGCTGGTGTTATCGGTTGACAAGTCCCAATTAATTTAATTAATTTATGAACAACATCCATGGGAAACTAGGCATTGATGTTACAATCCTGCTGGGAAATGATTAAAAAAAATGGTTCACCATTAGTTTATCATTCTGTTTCCATCGTTCATCATTGACTTAAGTATCGATACTGATATCAACCGATACAAGTAAGGACTGAAATATCTCATGTTTTCTTCTCAAAACATAAGATATTTGGTCATTTAGTGCATAGTATTTATAGTTCAAGCCACAACTTAACAACTTAATCTGAATAAAATGTCTAATATATGAGACTTTCTGATCAACACCAGTCAATAAATTACCAGTAGTCTCATAATGCTCATTAAAGGCACAATAGGGTATCGGCTGACCGATATCACGGAGCCAATACTAATCCAGCAAAATGTCCTGGATCGGCACGACATCCGATCCAGTATCGGATGGGTGCAATCATTATGCTGTTTATTGTATTTCTAAACAATTGTACTACGTTTTCCAATTTTTTTTTTTCTTTTAACATCAATGTTGCAATTCCTGTACATTATATATAATTTTAAATCAACAAGACAATAAAAAAAACTATTTAAATAAGAAAAATCTAAAACGACAATTGCATCGGAAAAATACACCTGAAAAATTGTTCGTACAGTCATGGAAAACCTGAAAGTCATGGAAATTTCTATTACAATTTTAAGACCCTGGAAAAATTTTGGATTTGTACTGGGTTTGGAAATGTTTTGGAAAATTACAAAAAGCTTGGATTCAAAAATAACTTTGAGATAATTTGCTTTGACACAGTCCTGCTCATGTTGAGATGAGAGAAAAAAAAATCATGTTTTTAAAAATGTGCCCACAAATTAGAAAATATCATGCTTTGGAATTACTTTATTAAACTGGAAAACTGTAATAAAACGCACTATTATTTGAAAGCATATTAGAGATTAATTTATTTAAATGTTTTTGTTTTTTTGTCTTAATCAGTTAGTGAAAGACGCTTGTTGAAAAGTACGTTAACAAGGTCACGGAAAAGCTGGGAATTGTTTTGGAGAAGCCATGGAAAAATCTCGTAAAACCTGAAGTTAAATCTAAACCCTGATGAAAACATTTGTTCCTTCTTCCTGTTGTTGCGTACAGCTGGGTTTTGATTGTGCTTGTCTGAGTTTCGGTGGAGACTTGACTAAAGACTGCGTGGAAAACCTCGATGCTAAATCCGTTGCAGACAGAAGTAGGTTTTACTCTGAGGCTGAGCGTGACCCAGAAATGATTCACCGACGGCGGCCTGGTTATTTCTGACAAAAACTGACTCATTTTTATTTTATTAAAATGCCAGCGTCCCACGGGCTTTGACTCGATCGCTTCCACACGCGGCTGTTTTGTAGCTGCTAAATAAGAGTTACGAGGTTGAATCTAGAACGTGCAGTAAGGTACATAAAACAAAAGCAGTGAAAGATACACTGCATTATGGTCATAGTTATGGCTGTTTTTTTGTTGGGGAACCAGAATCTTGATTATCCAGGTATTTACAGAATTTAAATATTTCTATGACATCTCTAGAAAGTCTAATCCACATAATATGTACATAAATGCATAACATGTGCAAAATTAATTAAAAGGAGAGAAGTTTTGCAGTATCTGAGATGTAGTTATGAACTGACATTGACCATTATCAAGCAGATCTTTTTTAGAAATGACTCTTGTTTACAGCCTACTCCTAAATAAATTATTTTTTATCTATCGTCTGTCAGCTGGTGACAGTAAAACTAAACATTATTTTATTTATTTGATAGATACAGTCATAGTAATAAACATCTGTAGCAGTTACACTGTAAATATGTAATTATAGCAAAATGCTAGTTTCCGTTTGTATGCAGGTGCACAGAGAATACAAGAATACAAGGAATATACACTATTATAGAGCTCATAGACTTAGTTTCAGCCAGATTAATTGCTGATTGCTTTTGTAAATCCCAAAATCACATCAACAGTCATTTCTGTGAACTCTGAGATTGTTAATTTAGCAAACATGAATGGAAGAATAAAAAAAACAACAACGATAAACAATCAACGAAATGATAAACATTCAGAAACAATTCATGGGCAGTCAAAGCAGATTATTATCGGTAAAAAAGGAAAAAAAAAAAAATCAGTAAAAGAAATGAATATTTGTCCAAACTTCCCCTGTCCCTAGACCCTCTTTCTCGACAGGGAAAGACTGTTCTATAACCCGTCCCTTTACAGAGAGCACTATTTGTGCTGTGTCTCAGTCTCCTGGAGCTGTGACCCTGATGCCCTCCCACTCAGTCTTTGGTTTAGTCTTTCAATGGACGAGGAGCAAGTCCACGCAGAACTTTAAAAATAAAAGTTGTATTATTAAAATGTGCAGAATTATTGAAACTCAATTAAATTCATTGTTTTTCTTAAAAAGTATAGTGAGATTTTTTTGTTTTTTTTTCCATGAAAGATTTATACGGCTCATTTAAAGATATTCAATTGGTATTAGTATTAAAGCCACTAATTTTTTGGACCTTTATAGAGTTAAACAAACAGTATTATTTAAATTGTTACTTTTTACATCAGACCAATTTGACTCACTAATTTAATGCATTCCAAGCCTCATATTATTCACCATCATGTGTTTTAAAAGGCTATTCATAACTTTCAAAGCTAGCATGAGTGTACACTCTGGGTCAGATTTATCAAGCATTTGCTCATGTGCAAAACAGGTTAGGGGGAGCAAAACCTTGGCAGAGATGACATTTTTCTCTCTCATGCACACTAAAGATGCAGAATTTGAGGTGGTTCGTATTTGTTTTGTTTAGTTTATTGTATGTGCATCTGCCAATACTAAAATTTGTGTAAAATGCTCATAAATAACACATGATTTTTTTTTTTTTCATTTTTGCACCTGCAATTTAGCACCTGGCTTGATAAATCAGGCCCTCTGTGTACAATATTATTAACAAGTCCTGAAAATGTTCGTCTCTGTTGTGCTCTAGGCCTCCGTCCACAGCGACAGTCGTGGGGCTGCAAAACGACGGAGAAAGTCAGCTGGAGGAGCGACGACGCGGAGACTCACAGAAATCCTCAGGTAAGATCAGCGTGAATGGTGTCAACGTTAGAGGGTGAGCAAATTAATGGAAATCTATCAAGTCATATTCAATGCTTTTGCTGTTCTCGCTACCTAGTACAATGTTAATGTAAATTCAAGGGTATTCAACCTTATTTTTGATTTCCATTGGTGACTAGACCCATTCACCTTTGTATTGTACAAAATTGTGCTGCAAACATCTGTGTCAAGTATTATCGATCTGGAGAATGTTGTTATGTCACATGAACACAACCTATGGTCAGTCAAACGTGAAATGCGTGCAAATGAATCACAAAAGTGCAGAAATACTAAATTTTTATCCTAATTTGAAAGTAACTAGAACCATTTTCTAAATTTTCTATTCTTAAAGTGGCAATTTTTACTACAGACAATATTCTCGATATTAAGTTTTTGGATATTTTGAAAACAACACTCTAATAATATTATTTAAAATTCCATGTATTGCACAGCTCTATTCAAACTAGACCTAAACGAGGACAAACTGTAAGTGACACCAGAACAAAACAAATACATTTTCTAATGTTTGGATGTTTGTAATGTTCCCATTAAAACCTTTACATTTAAAAGTGCCATTTCAAATACAAGTAAAAAGGTAGTTATTTTGTCCACTGTAATCACTCGCTGTATCTTCAAATGTACGTTGTGCGTCCTCAGTTGTGAACCACGTGCTGCTTGTTCATGTGTGAATGCATCGTGTCCCGTTTAAAGCCTCCTGGAAGCTCCGGCTCTTTTCATGTATAATTTAAACTCACTCTCTCTGAGATTAGCCACAATCTGCTCTGACCATTTGGTTTGAGTGGATAAAAATAGAGCAGTGTCAGTGCGATGGGGGCTGTGCCGTGGTTAAAGATGCTCTAGAGCAGTTTATCAGCACATTTTTATCTTCTCAAAATGGCCATGTTTGAGTGATCTAGAGGCGCTAAAAAATAATCACAATTTTCTTACAACTATATCAGAGTTAGATTTTTTTCCACTATTCATGTACTTTATAATATATTATAGGCAAGAGCTGGGCAAACTGCGGCCCCCAGATGTGGCCCTCCATCTTTTAATTAGGCCCCCCAGGATGTTTTTGAGAATAAGCTTTACTCTTTACACGGCAAAGTCTTATTCTCCAGTCTAGATTAAAACTGCAAGAATTTAGAAAATTCATCTTAGTTTCAGTTATTTTAGCCAGATAAGAATAAAGTTTATAATATCTTGTTCCATATTTCATTTGTGTCAAGACATTTCTGAACATTTCTGAAGCTATTTAAGCTTGAATCAAACTTGCAAATCTATTTAAACACAAGACAAACATCTTGAAAAGTGAATTAATAATAATAAGTCCATCAACTAAAACCATCCTAACCAGAAAAAAATCATTAAAATCCAGATTTCAAGTCATTTTAGCAAAAATAGAATTTTTTTTTTTCTTGTTTTTGCAGTGTAGACCTATATATATATTTATTTCTTTTTTTCCCTTGACATTGGAGCATGTGTTTGCACTTGTGTTCTTAATTTACACAATGCACAACTAATAGATAAGTAACCTATTTGTATTCAAAATGAGCTTGCAATAACAAATCAAAATCTAGGAATAATTATGTAAATTGTGGTCCAGCCTTTTGTCATTAGTCTTCGAATACGGCCCTCAAAAAAAAAAAATTGCCCACCTCTGTAATAGGCTGTAAGTTTTTCCCTATTGTCTTTGAGTTAGGGTTGTCAAAAGTATCAAAAATAGATATTAACAGATTCTAATACTAAATAGTAATAATTTGAAAGTAATGAGAACAAAATTGTATATTTTCTGAAGAGTTTTACAATAATTCAAAAAGAACTTGTGTATTTTGTGTTGAAAACGTCAGTCTTTTGAAACCATTTGTGAATTTGATTAAAATGTGAAGCCTAAAATGATCTCAAAAGTTTAGATTTTAGCCCTTCATGGGTCTATTTTTTTGCAAACCAAAAAGTGACAGAAAGATTAAACCCATCTCTGTTAGAACATATCAGCTGTAAGTTTATCGTTTACTTCCTCTGACTGCGAAAGGACGACAAAATCAACCCTCTTCTAACTGCGCAAAAATGACAACACAGAGGCAAGAAGAGATCGAACCCAACACCAGATATGAATGTAAACACCAGTATCAAACGATGAACTATTTTAAGATCTGTCCCATCCCTGGTATCTGGATATCAATATAGGCAAAGAGCTGCACTCAGAGTATCAGAGTGCAGCTCTTTGGCTCGGAAACATTTGCTCCTCCACACCCTTTTTCTTTCTCTGTCCCTACCTCAGACCTTTTTAGGAAACAGTTATCTTTTAAAAAGCCCAGTGATATTCATATTTTGTGCACATCCGCCTTATATCCAGAGAAAAGGTTCAAGATGTACAGTGAATCAAAACATGCGGAAATGACAGCGACACGAAATGACGCAGTGCGGAAATCTTCAATGGTCTTTACAACTTTTGCTTTTGTATGAATGTGACAGAAAACAGAAGTTTACACAATGTCCCGACAAAAGTTTGTGCTGCAGCAATGTTTTCTCTGCTGTGATCACACAGGACAGTCCTGAGTCTGACTGACGCTCCTAAAACCCATTTTTACAGGGGCAGAGCTAAGGGGGCATCTGAGGCTGGGTCTATTTCTTTCTTTTTTTTTTTTTTTTTTTACTGTCTCTTGTCTTTTTAATTAGAGTAAAATTACATTACAGCACAATAAAGAAAATCACTTACTAAAATACTGAAAATTGCAGAGAATTTTACAAATTCTTCTAGGAGATGGCCCCCAGACCCCCCTAAATTACATCAATACTTTTCATATTGAGATGTATTTGTAAGAAAGAGTTTATTGGTCTAAGCATCTGTGTTGTAAATTTAAATTAACCTTGCAGTTTTTCAGTTGAAATACATTTCTCTTAAAGTCTTAAAACCTAGAATCTTAACTGATATTTCTCTGTACAGATTGAATTTGGTATTTTTTAAGCTTCTGAATCTAATCAGAAACAAAAAATCTGACGTCTGAAGACAGAGAGCCTGAAATGGCTTCAGCTCTTGGCCTCTGACTAGTTAGCCACCTCTGATGTAGACTATTCAACATAAGGCCTCTCTGATCCAGCCCAATTCTAAAATACATTTTCTTTCCTTTTTGTATTCAATTTTAGGTTTGCATTACCTTAAATCCAGCTTAGCCATGATCCCGCCCTTGTTTTATTTTACTATTTTGTGAGAAGCCAAAATTAGATAATGTGAGACCTCGCTGCTGCATCTTTCCGGCCCTGAGACCACTGTTCTTAAGAAAACCTGATTCTTGAGAAAATAACTTGAATAGCCCCTGATACAGAGGAACACCACTAAAAGGGTTCGCCGAATTCGTCAGAGCTGCTTGTAACACTTTAAGCTCCTACTTTCTTTCTTTCTTTCTTTCATAGTCAGACATTTCCAGCCACATCAGAGCGATTCTTCTTCATCTCAAGTTTGTGGTGACAGCTTTTTTTTTGTTTGTCACGTCTCTTTTGTTCGTCTGTTACTATGGAGACGACACAAGCATGAATCTATTCTTATGATAATGTCTGAATGTGTTAAGCTGTAACGATTATTTGAATGTAAAGTTTTTTCTTTTTGCAGAAAGTCGAGAGGGGAAGTGTCCCGTGGTTTCTGACGATCTGGGAGGATGTGGTCACTCGCGGACGTCCAGCTACGCCAGCCAACAGTCCAAAGTCTCAGGTAAAACATGACAAGTAGCTTATTTCTTCAGTTTGTGTAATCATTTTAGTGTTCATAATCTCACAATCAAGTTAAATTATATTATATTATCTATTTGTCTCATCCCAGCTATGAGTTTTTTTTAAAGGGAACCCTGGATATGAAGACAAATATGCCTAAAATGCTAGTACTGGTCATGCTTATTAAAATAAATTACAAACAAATGTGTAACTGCTCACTATTTTTTATAACATTGTCATTGTTTATGTTGTTTTCAAGCCACTGGAAGCTGCCATTTTGGTTTATGACATAAAATAGTGTTTCCATGGTTACTCCCACAGTTTCATCAGTGAACAGTTGCCACAAAAACACCACTGACGGTGTCCAGTTCTTACTCTTCCTCTTGATTATCTTCAGTTTTACTAGATTACACATAATCGTTCTGTATTTGGCTTTGCTCCGGCTCAAACTGACAAGGTTTAACCCAGGAATTCATGTTGCTTAGTTACCTGTTACTGCCTGTTACCTTGACAACACTATGGCAGCCTCCATGTCATTTCTTTAAAACACTATTTTAATAAAACTACAAATACTTCCAAGGTATTTGTCCTGTATTTATATAAGTGATGATATTATAAGCGTTTTAGGATAAACATGTGATTATATCCAGGGTTCACTTTAAAGGTGCACTGTGCAACAACTGGAAGTGAAAAGTCAACTATTCACTAGAATTAGAAAAAACTGTATTGAATGGGTTTAAACACAATTTATACTATAATGTGAAAAAATACATGTACAGCAACCTTTTTTATATAGAAACAAGAGTTTGACAATGAGGAATTACACTATAAAAAGTTAAGACTGTGGTACTTGTCTGTGTATTGGAGGCCCTACAAGTGTTCTTTATGGTTTTTAACACTGACACATTGTGATAATTCAGAGAAAAAACATAACAAGATATATTTTTATTTAACCTTTATTTTGCCAGAAGTCCCTTGAGATAAATCTCTTTTCAAGGGAGACCTCATTATTTTGACAGTGGCATGAATTAATTGCTATTATGTTGTTTATGATCGATATTTTCCACAGCAATCAATCAGACGTGAAAATGTACTGATGCATATGATTGTTTTTGATTTCTTCTTCTTTCTTCTTTTCTTAAGCCTCGAACAAGACACATTTAGCACATTTCTGATTGTTTTTTCATCATTAGTTAATTAAAAAGAAATAGATAAAACGTTCCTCTCAGTATAACGCACTGCTACAATAGAGTCTCTGAGCTTGTCTCTGGAGTGACCGGTGGTGCAGTGATGTGGAAGTGTTCTGCTAACAGGAGCAAAGTGAAAGCATGTATCATTGAGCCGAGGTTTTATAATCGAGGCTCGACTTTCCATTTGTGTCGGATCAGATGACAGCAATCAAGGATGGAAGTGAGAAAGAGCCATTCTCTCTCTCTCTTCCAAAGGTTTTACATAAGAGATTGACTCAGCTGTGGCACAAATAATATTAAAATGAAGATTATCGCATTTTTCAATCTTTGACTCAGTTTTGGTGTGATTGTCCTTGTGGTAAAGCTTTACAGTAGTTAAGTTATAGATCATGAGAAATTGATAAAGGTTTAATGTGCAGGAAGTAACTTGAGTACAGGAAGTAATTTGCGTTCTTACACTTGATCAAATCATAATTATTGTGTAATTTATGCGAATTTTGGCCCATATTTGCAATGTGGTTGCCAAGAAACACTTATGGTACTTACCTCTACATATATCTACAAGCCAAAACACTTGTAAGTAGTAAGTAATCTTTATTTGTGTAGTGTCTTTCACAGACACAGTCACAAAACACTTCTCAGTGAGTTGATAGCGTTAGCTTCTCGATGCTAACAACACTGAAGCCTCCCAGACACAAGAATGTCTGATTGCAGCCCGCAGAACTAACGACACGCCCCATCACGACACGCCCCCTTATGACAGAAATGACGTTATTTTGGCGAATATACAAACCGTATTCATACAAAAAATGTCCAAACCTATGGTAAAAGACATATAAGCCGGGGGTTTAATTTAAAATAAGCATCTTAAAAAAATCTATTCTAAAAGCCGACGAGGAGCGGAGCTCTACCGGCAGTGAAGCGGCTCCATTTCCGGTGCTAGAAAAACGTTATATCTGGGACCAGAGGGACGACAATTAAGTTTAGGAGAACGGTTAAGTTTAGGAGAAGGGTTAGGGTGATGGCTAAGGTTAGGAAAAAGGTTTGGGTAAAGGTTAAGATAAACAATATAACAGTTTAGGCCCGTTTAGCAACAATTATAAACTCGTCACCATGGCAACCACCTCGCTTCTGTCCCTCTGGACCTGACTTTCAGCACTAACCACTGGAAAACACGTAAAATCAGACAAAATAAAAAGTATGTAATAAATAAAGCAATTAAAAATAAAGGCATTATTCTCCAGGTCAATTTTTAATAATTCCGGCAATATTATTAAATAATACTAAACGTAATTTGGGTGAAAATGCCCCAAAGTACAAATAATAATTAAATTATTCAACTTTCCATCTATAGAGTTCGTATATTCACCGAGGTTTCAAATTTTACATCGTCTCTGGCGTCTTTATTGTAAAGGGTTGATGTGAATATCGCCACCTAGTGCAAAGACTGTTCACGACACTAGTGCTCACGACACGCCCATCTCGACCATGATCTCGACACGCCTCCATCTTGCAGTCTGCAGCGGGACCCTACTCCCCAGACATCGAAAGAAACTTCTTTTTTCAGTCAATCGGTTAAGTCACCGACATTGTTCTCTTTCTCGATCCATAATATTAAAAATAAGATCACAAATGAAAAATATTCGCTCATTTTCAGAAGAAACTGGCAAAAATCGTCCAGTCTCACTACACTTAGCATTAGCCTGCAGTCCAATTAAAAGACGGCACAGCTGATTGTAACATAGACTCTCATACATATTGATCCTGCAAAGAGCAATTTATCTGCACTCTACTGAACAATAACTTGATCTAATTGTTCTGACTAACCACAAATGCAAACTGTCCAAATATTGTATTATAATCAGATAAACTGCTTTGTCATTAAAGTACTGAAGGCTCAATGGATGAATATTGTATGAGGGATATTAGTAATTCTGCATACGTCATTTGTGTTGTTGTTGTTTTAAGAGAGAGCAGTAATATAAATTATTTATTAGTGAAAACACATGAGCTTGTAATGTAGGAGGCTTATTAGATTAGAATAATGGGACTCATGTTGCACAACCAGGCCATTGTCTGTTCATAAAAGCTGCATTAAGATGTAGTTATGTGTGTAGTGGGTTTAATTGCACTTTAAACGGCAGAAGAGCAGCTGAATTTTAATTTATCGACTGGTAAATGTGTAATCCCAGTTTTTATTTGGTAACTTGGTTTATCATAACACGGACTCTTCTTTTGTTTTAAACCAAACTCTTGCTTTTTATAGACCAGTGTTTCTCAAAGTGTGGCACGCGGACTGCCTCTGGTGATATGTACAGCCATGTGTTAGTAACTGTTTTATTTAGAGACAAATCTATTATTTATTTTTTGTTTTCATTTGGGTTAATCATCATTTAGAAGAGGCATAGCTACTAAATAATCCTTTTTAGACATGATTAGACTAACTTTCCACCATTAAGAATGCTAATTTAGGCCTGATATAGTCTGAAATTAGATCTGCTGTGCTGATAATACTTGGAGACTATTATCTAAAGCAGTACTTGGAGTGAAAATGTTGAGAACCACTGCTATAGACGACTACCATTTCAATATGTTTTCAGTAGGAGAGTTAGCTGTAGCACCCAAACATTACAAACTATTATCAAAGCACAAAAATTGGGAATTTCGATTGGATCAGAAAAAATCTATTGTTACTAAATTGTGCTTTTGTATACATCTGCGTAGGTTATTAACCAAGCCTCAAAATCTCAAAATAAATGTTGTTTATGAATTTATATTTACCAATATTGCTTTGAGTAAAACTAGTATTTTTGACCTGCAAGACTGTAAACTCAAAACCTAACTAGAGTTCTAGTCACACGCCCATTTACTAACGCAAACATCTTAGGTATTGTAAACACAAATATCTTAATGGGGTTGTCAGTCAGAAGAGGGCAGAGCTAGTGATGGGCCAAATGAAACGGGCGTTTCAAAACAGTTCCGAAGCTTCGAAGCGCATGCGTTTCGAGGCAGTGTTCCGAAACATGATTCAAAACCCCAGTCACGTGACCTAAGTGTTTCATGAACCGCAGTAGTTTCGCGAGTGTTTCACTAGGGGGCTTGTGGTTCGAACAGGAGTTTGATTGACAGTGTTTTGAACGAACCACGGAGCAGGACAAGCCTTGCCAACTCACTTCAAAAGGTTTAAATGAAAAGTTAGAGCGTCTATCCCATGGATGTATATGGGTTTGTGAGAGGCGAGAGTATTAGCGATTTTGAGAGTGATTTGACAGTGATATTTGATAGTAGTTAGCCAAACTGTTTGTTAGGAGTTTATAGTTACAGTTTAGTTATATACCAACACATAGTTAGCAGTAATAACATTCAATAGACACACATCATAACACGGTAGCCTATATTACCAGGTAGGGTTCGAAAAGATAATTAGAAAAGCATCCATCAATAGGAATAATTCAATATTTCTGCATTTGTGCAATCAGTGCTTTTGTTACAGATATTAGCAGACATACACTTATGAAAGGCTTATGTTTTAAAATCAATGCATCAGTCACATGTACACAGAAACACAGAGTTAATTTACTTTTTATTTGAAGGGAAAATCTAGAGAAACATGTTTATAAAACCAAGATTATCTGCACCAAATTATAGCTAAACAGCTTATGTGAACTTCTTTTATTTGGAATTAGACAATTATTGAGTTGTCAACAAATAATATTCTATAGCTTTTATTAAACGTTTTATTTTACAAACAGAAAGTCATCCATGTAAGACACGCAGAAGTGAATCTTATAATGACACTTCACCACTAGAGGTCACTGCTGGGAGGGTTTCGAATCATGTTTCGGAACTTCGAAACATTTGGTTCAAACGTTTTGCTGCTTCATGGGGCTTCGCTTTGCCCATCACTAGGCAGAGCACATCATAGGGCAAGTTTTGGAAGACTTGCTTGCAAAGTCTGCGTCGCCAGTTGCTGCATATGCAGCTGTTTGATTAGTCCATGGCTACTAGCGAATAAGCGAATCGGCGTGCTGGAAAATCGTATGGAAAACAGAAAATGACACTTGAAAAAGCAGCATTTAGTCGAGAATGGATTGTTTTTAACATGGGATAAGTACGGAGGAGAATTTATTTATTTTATTTACCTTTATTTAACCAGGAAGTCCCATTGAGATTCAGAATCTCTTTTGTAAGGGAGACCTGGCCACGGTAGCAGCCAACACCAACAATAAAATAATAGAACACTTTAGACAATATTACATTATAAAAACAACTCTCTCAAAAAAAAAAAACCACACACTTCTCAATCACAACTCTTTTTACGATTCTCCTGAACTTCTCCAGAGATACCATGGCTTTAATTTGAGGTCTTTTTGTAACTCATTCCAACACCATGGTGCAAAGTACGAGAAAGCAGTTTTTCCGAGTTCAGTAGAGCGCCGGGGCACGTTGTAAAGCAATAATAGAATATTTGGACCGAGGAAAACCAATTCAGAGGAGTTGCAGCAACCACAGTACAAAGGACCCCCTTGAAAACAAAAAGATAATTCATCTCAAGGGGTTATTCCTCTTGAATGTTAAATAAATAAACTGCAGTGCGAAGTCTGAACTGAGATGGGAAAAAGAAATTGAGCTTAATCTGTGAGGTATTAGAAACATCTGTTTTTCGTCAGTTTGATAATGTAATGCATTACATCAAGCGCATGCCCACTTGACTTTGTTCGGCGACTGGTGGCTGTTTGTCTGAATGTTCTTTTGCGCCTCAAAGAGACTTGAACAGACCCTACCGACAGCGACTAGAGGTTGTGTTGGAGCGGAAGACCCTTTAGGTATTGTAAATATTGAGAATGTGTGATTTGTCCTTTGCAGGCTACAGTACGGGCCACTCGCGCTCCTCCAGTATGACAGAGTTCAGCCATCGCAGAAACCACTCCATCGGCAGCACGTCCACAGGCATCGGCAGCATCCCAGAGCCCAGCGACGAGCGAGAGTCCAGAACCTGCCCCGTTTTACCAGAGCACCCAAACACATCATCGCCCAGCAGCGCCGCAAGCTCCTCCCCCGTCCGGAGCGCGTCGTCATGTGAACGCCTCAACAGGTCAGACTGATTGCTTACACTTCACAAACATGTGCATTTGGTCTTATTTATCAGATAATTTTTATATTGACCAATCTAGTGAAAGAGTTATTAATAAATCTAAAGCATCTGAACAATAATATAGTATTTTTACTATTTAAACTACAGTTCTGCTTCCTTTACTAATGTCTTATTCCTATAATTATTAGTGATTTAGCGATTAGTGATAGAGCTTCCTGTCTGTTTCGGTCACTTTTGTCAAAGCAATGATAGCGATAAAGCGTCTCTGGCTTCAAAAAGTATGAGAAACCTTGCCTTGTGCTGACAACATTTCTGCATTGAGGCGTCAGGTTTCCGTATTAGGTCAGTGTAAACTTGCGTTTTGAGGAATCCAACAAATTTGCGTCATAAACTTGAATCTAGCACGGCAAAAATTCACTCATTCCCACGTCAACTATCGCTGAATTTTGTGCTGAGGGAGACTGTTTTAACTATTTTTTAATCATTTGTTATTGAAAGGCTGAGGTCGCTTGTTTTTTAGGCGTGTTGTAAAAGGCTTGGTCACTTATTTTGGCAACCCTGAGTGAAGACTGATACGGCAAAACAATATTGGATATACAGTGTTATGTTTCGACGATAAGCTCACGAGTCTATTGAAATCTCATTATTGTGCTGTTGAAACCACTGCTGTACGACGTGACAATGGAGTACAGAGAGGACATTGTCTGGAGGAGAAGTAAGGATATTGTGCCATTGGGTAAGTTACAGCTATGTATACTAAATACAGCAAAGCTACTCTCTCAACCTGGTCTGCCATTGTCCTAAAACAAGACACGGGAACGCTAAGACGTGCTGTTTATTTAGATGCGCGTTGAATATAAAATAAGAAATCAGAATTTGCACAAAAGGCAAAAACTGTACCCCAGGTCATTAGAGCAGTCGTAGCTTTTCTGTTTGTAATCAACCTTTTGTGTAAATCTATGTACTTTCAAGATTCCTCATCCTCAATCTTTTTTTCTCCTCAGACACCCTGTGAAGCAGGACTCCATGGAGTCTCAGTTGAAGCGAATGGACGACACTCGAGTCGACGCTGACGATGTGGTGGAGAAAATCCTCCAGAGTCAAGACTTCACCCCGAGTTTACTGGACTCCAGCGCAGAAGGTGAGCCACAGGAAAGAACTATATCATGTACAACAAGAAACCACACAGCTAAATAATGTTTGTTCACACTAAAAAATTAGTACTATATGGCATATTCACAAAAAATGGACAGATTCAAACACAAAATAATGATAAAAATTTTTAATACAGGTTGGCGCTTAGGCCCTGGCAGAAAACAATGAGCATGAGATAAATGATGAGCTGTTGGAGTAGGAGAAATAGGCAAAATGATGCTTACAAGAGCTATAGCCAAGACCAAAGATTGAGCTGCTCTTTTGAATCTGGCTCTGACGCCCTGATAGGCTGAGAGGGAGGAGGAGAGAGGTGAAGCTGATTGGACGAACTGTGCAGGGTTGAGCCACAGAGCGAGACATGATGGGTCTGAGATGAAGGAAAGGTGAGATTATCGCTGAGGCAGAAGCAGGTATTGTCTTCCAGGCTGAATATTCGCTGCTTAGCTCCATTTGGACAACATTCTGTCAACATAAACATGTTGAAATGACAACCCTAAATATGCCAATAAGTTTGGTTGAATTACTTAGTGGTATAGTGATTTGAACAAGTTTTGACTGAAAAGTAATTTTAGTATTTCCAACAACAGAAGCTTTTTTTTTCCCCCTTATAATTTAAGTTAGTGTGTATTTTTCTTATTTTAAGTAAAACAAAGCATTTTGTGCGAGTTCCATTGATATCAAAGTTTAAACCAATCAAAATCCACTCAAAACATGTAAAATACTTTTTAAGGCACAAATTCTCCTGCTATTGAATTAAAGATGGTCATTTTTTACAGTGTGTTTAAAAAATTAGACAAATATCTGTCAAATTAATTTTCCTCTTTTGTGAAACACTGAATTAAATTAACTTGTCTTGCCTAGTATACAGGATTACCTATTTCATTTTTATAGTACTTTATACTGCACAAGATACTCTATATTCAATTTTTGTATATCTCCAAAACAACATTTAACATTTGATTTCTAAAATTTGATATGTTGCCCAGCTCTTAATGGCCTTAAATAAAGTAAGTTTTGAATTAAACTTTTTTGTAAAAAAAAAAAAAAAGTCAGATAATTATTAAACATCTTTAGATCTCAGGATGGAACTTTAAAAACTTTGTTGAACCAAAGGGAAACAAACAAAAGATATGTGGAACAACCAGATAAAATGCTGCGTCACTACTGGTAAACGTATTTAACACTCTGATGTGTTTCCGCATTTTTAAATCTCTAATCTCTGCTTACTTTGTGCATAGGAAAGGAGACTGAACAAATACATCTTATCAAACTATTAACATGAGTAATATGATAAAAAAAAAAACTTCTGCCTCCAAGTAATTTTAGCCCCATAATAATGATATAACAATAGTATGCCATATAATCAGTCTTAAGATATGACACATAAATGGTAATCCTAGTTGTTTGTGAGAAAAAAATTATTTTATTTTCCCTACATATTTTCCAGACGGTTCAGCCCTAGTGTAGATTACAGTCCAGTGAATTGTATCAGACTTTTTGGTCCAGTGAGCCCTCGACGCGGCCAACTGCTGTCCGCTCTGTCCCGTCTCGTGTTTCCCCTGAGTCACTGTGCACTTGGAGGGCATTGTTTTTTTCTTTCTCAAGGTCTCCACAGCTCAGAGCCAGACCAACCACGCTGCTGTCAATACACACGAGTATTTTTAGATCTCCTAGCAACTGGCTCTCTATGACAAGCTCTGCAGTCAAACCAATGTGAATGTGCGTCCGCCACGGAAAAACATGAAAAGGCATGAACTGAGATATTTATGTCCCTGAGCATCGCGCGTCTTCTGTAACAGATTGCAAATTAACTGCTTAAATAGTGCTGCCATTCAAATTTTTTTTTTGCACATTCTGAGAACAGTATTCAAGCGATGTGTTAATCCAATAGTAATGTGTTGAAACGTGTCTCAAATTAGTTTTTTGTTTGTTTAATTAGCTGTAAAATGTGTTGTCATAATTTGTCATGAAATGTGGTGATTTTTTGTTGGATACGAAAAAAAAAATGTACTTTAAAGAAAATTCATTGGAGGGTCAAAGATCTGTGTTAAATATTATTGGCCTGTGACAGGAACGCAACCTAGGGCTGGGCGATATTGCCAAAGATGAATATCTAGACTAGTTTTTCTAATATCTCGATAACAATATTCAGACGATTTTTTATCAATCCAACAGTAATTTCGTTAGTAAGGACCACACCAAAACAGAGATAGTTATACATTGTTTATTGAATAGATGTAGATGTTGAAGCTCCGTGGAATCAGGTGAGCGATGACCATTCAAGGAGACTCAGTGTGGGGGTCTGTCTCAGCGATCTGCCCGGCCGATTCAAGACCCCCCCTTCCTAAACTGGGTGCTAAGAGGAATGTAGTGAAAAAGTGGAGGGCAGGTGGGTCGAGAACACAGAGTTGAACTGAGATGAGGCGCATGGTCAAACTGAGACACAAGCGTGAGCTGGGATATGAAGGCTTCCGGTGACGTAGGAGTGTGGTTGGAGTGCGATGGGGGCGTGGTCCTACTCACAAAGCTAAATTAACCAAGTCAATTACATCCTGTTAAAACACGTATAAACCTAAGCCTAAACAAGAAAAAAGTTGAATAGGTTGCATTCATGTTAAATATTAATGAAGAGTCAGTTTTTGTCATAAAATAATGTAAGAAGTTTTTTTACACATATTTAATCTGATAATTTCTGTTAGACTAGACCCATTCACGTTTTCATTGCAACAGAAAACATGCATATTTGATATTACTGGTCTGGAGAATGTTATGTCATTCGATGTGAACGCAACCTATTGACAGACAGAAGTGAAAAGCCCAAGCTGAAAGTTCTCAGCAGAAATTTTTGTGGTATTTTTTTTTTTACTATAAACAATATACTCGATTTTCAATTTTTATTATCTTGAAACCAGCATTCATATTAACTAAAATTCAATATATTCTCCACCTCTAACGCAACCTATTGTCAGACAAATTTGAAATGTTTCTAAAATGAATCACTGTAGTGCAGACATTTAGCATTTATACACAAAATAACACCACCAGGCAAATTTTTACCAATCATATCGGTGGAGATTCGAGTGTACTCAGTGTAAAAGCAATTAAAATACGTATATATATTTTAAAAAGGTATTTTAAGCAAAAACAACAAAAGAAAACAAGGTATGGTACTCTAAATGTAAAGGCAACCTCGTCAAGTTTCATGTCGCATTGTGGAACATTTCTCACAATCCTAATAGTATTGAAATTATTTGTTGTGTCTGTCTTCTCGATTTCTAAATGAGTAAACTGAAAACTCTGTGTTCCAGAGGAGGGTCTGCGACTGTTTGTGGGCCCAGGAGGAAGCACCGCTCTGGGGAGTCATCACCTGCCCACAAGGTCAGTGCCACAGCGCCAAAGACAACTTCTTTTATTTACAAGAATCACATTTGAAAATGGAAAAAATAAAGATAAGGTTTTGGATAATTGCTTTTTTTTTTTGTCCTAATTCTTTTTTCAGACCGTGAAAGCTGGAGCAGATTTAGTACATTAATAGAAACAAATGTGAAAAGAGAGCACACATGTAGAACTCTGTTGTTGAATAGAAATTATTTAAAAATATAAACTTATTAAGGATGGTCGATAAATATAGATAGATATTTTTGATCTTGGTGTCTGTCAAAATAATAAATACTGGCATTGCTATTTTTATGTTATACATTTTCTGTTCTGTGTGCTCATCAATTTGTCCTCAAAGCATCAAGTGTTATTTTGAAAAACTAAAGGATAAAATAGGAAATAACAATTAAGCTAAAACACTGCTGCATACTTACCTCACAATGACCCAGAATATTTTATATCCTATAATAAGTTTTTGTGGTTTGTGATATTGTGAGCCGTGCTTTAGATTTTCAAATGCAAATATGAGTGCTGGCAAATATTGGCTGTTGGTCACAGCCGAAAGCCAAATATTTCAGCTCAAAAAAATCTATATCGACCCATCCCTAAAGCTTATGCTCATCATTGACCTTTTATTTGATCAGTGTACAGCTGAAATAATTAGGGCTGGATAATGTGACAAAAAATATCATCACGATCTTCTTGGAGCCTTTCTTTGCTGTCAAAAGCTCACCAGTGTTGCCAGATTTTCAAAGAGAATCAAGCAGACAAGTTTTTGAAAAATAAAAATCCCAAAACAAGTGACTCAACCCTAGTAAAAAGTTATCAAAATTATCAAATAATTAGAACCTTGAGTCATCACAAATCTAACATTAATAATGTTAACTTTTAGACAGTTTAATAACCTCAAAATCTATGTTTCAGTAATAAATGATATTTTTTTGTAAATCAAAACTGAAAGAATGCCACAAATGTATCTTTTATGACTTAAAAGTGCAGCCCAAAAAAACAACTACTACTAAAAGTATCATTAGTTGTAGCCCCACACATTATTTAATCTGTTAAAACATGTAACATTTTATTTTTTGTAAATAATCAATACTAAATGTTTTCTTTCTCTGAAATCTGCCCTTCGTTTTCAGGGTTGGAGCTGGAGCTTATGAACAAGTGGTGATGAAGCGCTAAAGCCAAAACAGGGGAGCTCATTCTTGTCTCTGCAACACTGTGTCTTCTCAAGTCTGTGAACCGCCAAACATCGCCCTCTGGTGTCCGTACTTGCGTCATTACACTGTGGGTGGCTCTGACCAACTGCGGAGGTTTAATCATCTCGGGGAAAAAAAACGAGTTGTGAAATAAAGCTAAGTCAAGGATTCAATAACAAAGGATTTTTGTGACTGGACCGAGCCGAAGTTAATGAAGGACTTAATGCCATGTTTTCGATACATTCCTGGGTCACTCTGGAGCAGTGACTGGTTAAACTCTCCTTGTATAAGCTGCTGCTGCTGCTGCTAAGCTGTGGTCCCTGCACTTTGTTTGAAAGACAGTTTATAACTTTTCATTTAACTGTTTCCGCCTCACTTTTGTGTGTGTGTTTTAGCGTTAATTTACTTTGAAAGAAAGATTTGAAACATACTGTAATTTACAAGAATAAATAAGTATAAGTTCAGATGGAGAGCAAGGCCTATATAACTCTGTGAAAGATTTATTTTTTGATCAGTTCCAAACCTTATTCCACCCACTTTGCTTGGCAACGCACTTCCTGTTTCAATGCGGTTAACCTGTTACATTAGCCACAGTCAAATATCGAATGCATTACACATGCTGTAATTTAACACAAGAAAAGTGAGTCCATCAGAGATTTTCAGTAAAAATGTAAACAGGTGTAGTGTAGTAAATCTTATTCTTTATTGTACAGTCATGACAAGAAAGAAGTTTTTGGACAAATTGTATGTAGTTTGCTGCATTCCAGTGCATTATAGGTTTTAGTCAGCAATATAAGTTTTTATCTTCCAGAATGAATAATAGGCCTATGGGTCTCCTTTCGTCAGTGCGCTAATGTAGTTTATTCTGGTACCTGTAAGTTAAATTGTTGTGTGCTTTCATGAAGGAGCCACTATCCGTAACAATCAGAAATCATCCCAGAGGCCACAAGAAAGCATCTTGGGGGCTGCCAGTTTGACACCCCTGGACATGATCTTATTGTGCAGTTTCAAACTCTGTCATGGGACAGGTCACTGTGATGAGCCCATGAACTCCTGCTGCAAGTTTAGCACAACATGGTGCTAATGAAATGTGGTCTCAGTCTTGAGGACACTTGCGCTGTCTTGTCTTGGGCTTGGTCCCAAGACCGAGTCCAAAGACCTTAAAAAGCGAGGACCAGTCTACACTAAACAGGTGCTCTTTGAAGACCAACCTTCACAGATAAATAGTGAAACCAACCATGCTAATGTAAAAAATTCACAATGTTAAAAAGCAGGGGGTTTGGGTCACTCTGTAAAGTATTAAACATGTGGTAAATATGTTATTTACATGCTGTACTTCGCTTGAAAGACAAACAAGCTAACATAGCAGTTATTTACCTTAACAGAGCTAATAGAACTAATACAGTATAACTGGCAGTGTGCTGCCAAGAAAAGTGGGCGGGACGGAATAAGGTAAATAATTTACAAATGTTGAACCTCATCACTAATTTATTATGGGCTGGATTAATATTATTCTAAAAAAGTCAAATGACTTGTATTACATATTTTTGTTATGTAAAATTGCTGTGATTACCCCCAAAGTTTCAACACAGTAAAGTTTTGGTTTCTTTTATTCGACTTTGATTCTTCCATTTTTATTTATACTTTTTGTTTTGTCTTTCTAAAGTAAAACTATTGATACATTTTAAAGACAGGGCTTTTTGAGAAAGTTATTCTTCTGTTATTTAGATGTTTAAGTGAGGATTCTTTTCATATATTTCTCATTGTACCATATTTTCAAAGTGCATTGAAACAAGGATTTTGTATTTTATTTCAACGTTATAGAAATATACAAACGTGTTGTTCTGTCTGTGTTCAGATTTGGAGAATATTAAGAGTACACTTTTCCTTTAACTTCTCACAGGACTGTCTGTTTTATTGAAAGGGTTTCTAATTAAAACTTGACCTTAGATTTGGGTCAAACAAGAATGGTTTTCCAAAGTAGGCTTATTCACATTTTTTAAGTAATTTTGTGAAGTAGAGATGGGCAATATGCAAGAATATCACATTTTTGGGGAAATATAACTTTTTAACAACTGTATTTCTTTATTAAGCCACAATCTACTCACATGCAACATTAGACGCACATTGTAATAATCAAAATAGAGAATATATCAAATGCTTTGCATTCTTTCTCCAGGGCTGCGCAGTAATCCCAGTTAAAAGAAATTCTGTCATGCCGAGTCAATGATTTAGTTTGAGGTTATGAATCCAACTTAAAGAGAGAAAATCAAAATATTTAAATAAATTTGTCTGTGAAATAATCTGTTTTGTTCATAAAAACATTAGTTAAATTTATTTCGTTTTGAAAAGGCTTAACGAAATTGAATTAAAAATCTAGATCGATCAATATGAAGGATAAAATTGTGATTATATTTTTTTCCCAGGTCGCCCAACACTACTTTAATTATGAACAATATTGCAGCTTTGTCGCAAAATAATCTTGAGTAACATAATAAAAACTGCTCAATATATCGTAATGCAATAGTGACGATACTTGCCACCAAAATAGGAGCACATTGTTTTGATATTTTAACACGAGTAATAATTAAACAAATCAAAACGCAGTATTTTTGTCTCTGGATATGAAATACAGTTAGTAAAGCTAGAGCAAGATCTCTGACCGAAATAACAAAAAAGTACACGTATTTAAATAATCGTGGGCTCTTTAGCATTTTAAGAAGCTGTTGAAAGTTAAAAATATATATGAAATACATAAAAATACAGTCAACTGGACTGGACTATTTATTTATTATAAACTATATTACTATTATAACTTGTCTTTTATCGCCTCATGTTGAATAAAATGTGTCTTCCCGTTCTTAATATTTTTTTAATCATATCGCCCAACCCTACTCTTTTACAAAGCTCGTGATGTTATAAATTGTTGTTTTTATGGTTTGGGGACTGTACAAAGGTTAATGCACTGCCAAAAAGGAAATACTTGCTTCTTTATCCAAACAGCTGGTCTGTTTATATCAACAGTAATAGAATAAATAGACAGATATTTACTCAGAAACTGTCCACGTCACAGCAGCTCAAGACAAATGGCCTTTTAACTACCGGTACTCAAATAATTCTATAGACATATTACAATTTATCAGATTTTGTTGAGCAATATTAAGTCATCTGGGAGAGTTAAATTTCAGAACTTTAAGGTATTGGCAATATTTCTGGATAAGCTATGACTTGGAATCAGAATATTTATTTGAACACAATAGAATAATTGAGCTGGCTTTACTTTAAACTGGATTATTTCACTATTTTAAAGGAGTTTCTGTCTTGTTTCAGTTTCTTCTTTCACGTTACATGATTGTAAATTATACACTGTTAAAAATTTCTCCAAACCAGTGAAATTCTTTGTCACATAAGCGGTTATCTTGTCAAACCACCTAAATTAAGATTAATAATCTGAATTCAGGTCATTGTTAAACATATCTGAAAGTGCATATGACAGGTGACAAATGTACTACTGTGATTGGTTAGTAAACTCGTAAATAATTATACAATTTTTATAAAGTGAAAAGGCAGTTTGCGTTAAAAAGTTGAGTTACACAGAACGTATTTTTTTATTTCTTAAATGATAAGTAATTACAAAATTATACTAGCTTGTTTATATTGTGTTTGCAACATTTGCTGCTCATGTCAAACCAGGAATTAAGATTTAGGGCTGCAACAAGTTAATCAATTAATCACAACTAAACGATTATTGAAATAATTGTCAGCTAATTCATTAACTCGTCTTTTTCCAAAAAATTGTCACAATTCTAAATTACGGTTATTATTTCAAACTTTATTTCAATACCAAGGAAAAGACTTGATTCTCAATAACACAATCTTTTAAAACTGCTTCTGTTTCAGATAAACACAAAGTAATTGTTTTTGGTTGTTTTGTTCTAGTTGTTAATATACTGTATTTGTAGTAGATCATTCTAAAACTGTTGTGAAAAGGCCAAATTGTGGTCTCTTAAAAGTATTTTTAGTTGCCTGGGATTCAAAGTCATTTTTTAGTTCCACCTGATCTTTTTT
Organism: Mugilogobius chulae; assembly: GCA_038363315.1. Lineage (NCBI taxonomy): Eukaryota > Metazoa > Chordata > Actinopteri > Gobiiformes > Gobiidae > Mugilogobius > Mugilogobius chulae. Next base: position 29,924,742 of record CM076412.1, read on the forward strand.
CTATATATATATCTATATATATATTTTTTTTTTTGCTAATTAAGCTGTCAAACATACCCTTTTGAAAGAGAGACACTGTTTGTTTTTTTTAAATACATCTGTGGTCTGGATTTTTCTAGGAAATTGTTTTGGTACCAATACTAAATCTAGATTTGATAGTAGCTTTTGCATCAATTATTAGGTGATTTTTGTTACTTTCAATAATACAACACATTCAGAACGTTCTTTAGCGACATTACCTCAGCTCAAAATTTGCACACAAAGAAAAATAATCTTGTATTCAAGTGACATTTACATTCTAAAAACTAAACTAACAATGAAAAAAATAATCGCCCAACTAATCGTTTACCAAAATAATTGTTGTAGCCCTAATAAATTTATAAATATAAATAATTGAATCAAAACTCAGATTTTTGCTGATTTCACTACGTTTTGGGTGAAACCTGTCATATGCACTTAAAACATTTTGTTAAGACGTTACTGACTTGTTTAAAATCCAAATGAGTGGTGAGTTCATTAGAGTTGAGCCTAAGCCTGCTTGTTTCTCTTTGTTGTAAAGCCATAGTAGAGGTATGAACGTCTGCTCAAACATCTGCTCAAAGTGTCAAAATAAATGTCTGTGTTTTGCATGCTACAGTGTCTGTCTGCTGGTAAAATAGACTTGATCATATTCAGGGCTGGGTTTTACAGGTTCTCTCAAATATATATAGTATGGAAAAGGCGCTCCAACTCATTAGACGCTCTGAAATCTTCAGAATGATTTTGAAGTGCTACATAAGTTATTGTTCTCAGCATTTCTACCGTCGAATCACCTTCAGAATAACTGCAAGCTTAAACTAACATTGTGAGGGAAAGCTTCTCTTGGTCTCACCTCTGTAATTTCTTCCGCAGTTTATTTATTTTTTGTTGCCAAATATGAGATGTCAAATGAATGTGTAAAGGCTAACAGCAGCACAAATAATACAAAATATTTGTACTGAAATATAAAAAAATCTGTATCAAATAACAGGTATTGTTAAAGTTCTGATACCAAAATAAATGAAAAGGGACCCAGCCCTAATCACACACATCACCACATATTACATTTTAACATATTCTGCCATGTTTTATTCTTTTAATTTGTTCTACCGAATCTGGACCATCTCATGGTTCGAGCCTTTCTGTGCTGGAATTCAGATGTTTGTTTGATTTTGTTGAGCTTTTTTTTTTTTCAATGAACTGATGCCATGTGCTACAAAGAATGCAATAGATACTGCAAATGATCTTGATTTTCTCTACAAGTTATTTTCAAAATGTGTATCCAAGTACATTCTGCCCCCATTTGCAATAAGTTGTCAAATAAATAATGTTCATGTTGACTATTATTATTTGGTCCTAAATTGAACCCTGTTTATTACCTGTTTAGACCTTTAGTCCTATTATAGTCCTGGTTTCATTTTTTAATGTAATGAAAGAGCAAGTTTGAACTCATCCTTGTATGATTGGTTTTCATAATTTTTAAATTTAAACTAATGTTGGAATATTAGTCTCTGTTGAAAACATAAATTATAGTTTTATGTGACTTAACAAGTTTTTCTAAACTGGGGCGAAAATTACTTTACAATTAAATGAGCCTGTAATCACACATTTAAAAAAATGTGTAATGGTGTACTTTTATTTGTCAAATGAAGCTGTGAATTATAACCAGGAAATACATTTTTAACTCCTAAAAAATTACTAAAATAGGATAGAATTTGCAAAATGTTTAGAGAAATTATGAATATAAAGGTTTTAATGGTATTCTAGTAAAAAAGTTGTCAACCTGTTATACCCAGTTTAAGCTATAATACGGTTTGTGTTTTTTTGGCTTCAATATCGAAATTTTTGTTACAGTTTATACAAAATAATATATTAGTCACACTTGTTTGTACGGTGACCTGAATATCATTATCATTTACCTTAATCCTGACCTTTCTAGTTTAAATTTTGTAGCACATGGCCCATCAACCATTTTATTTTTTATGATAATTTCTTTTCTGTTCTTTAATGATTTGTCTGTTTTCTGCAGGTGTGTCTTGTAAAGGTACAAACATGTTGTTCCAAACATGTGCTTCTTCTTCTCTTCTGTGAAGTTGTTGTTCTAAAAGTTTGTCAAAGTGACGTCTCGCGCTGTTCTCGGTAAATCTGTGACATCCGTTTTTTCCCAAGCAAAACTGTACTAAAGATACTTAAATGTAGCCGACACTGTTCAAATAAATGGTTCATTTCTGCAAGTTTCTCTTCATTCTAAGTTGTCTTTGTTTTGGCTATATCTGTGGCTTCTGTAATAAGTCTTTTAGCAGATTTAACCTTTGAAAACAGTCAACGAAGCAAGGATTTTAGACGTTCAAATGAAGATCAGCCCAGTGCGCATGACTCAAACAAGGGGCATCCAGTGCAACTATGATGCCACAGTTTGAATGGGTCTTGAAATTGCGCTAAACTGGTTGTTAAAGTACTTCAAAGTTCTTTTTCAGACTAGAGGAAATTTTAAGAAATCAAGACCCAAGAGCAGAGTGTTTTATGCAGCCCTCCTCCACCCCAGCACCACCTTTACACAGCATAATCTGCATAATCTTAATTTGCCTTCAGGTTTTCCTTCTTTTTTTTCCGTTTTTTTTTTTCTGCCGGGGTCTAAAGGCCAAATATGCTGAAAATCACGAATCTCTACTAAATTGTTTCATTCATCATCCCATAATAATCATCATGTTCTTTAGTTTCTCCAAGTTAAATATTGTCATAAAGGACTGAAAAACGTGGGATCTGGATCTCGGACAAAGTGGTAAAATTGTATACATGCTTGTTTTAGTCACTGTCCACGCTTTTGGCACTCGGGCAGGATCGCCTCTGAGTACATGGATCTGAAAAACTAACACATAACTCATTGTAAAAGTGAAAATCATGAATGCAAACAAGTACAACTTCTCCTCTCAGAAACCAGAGCATCCCAGTATTACATAAAAGCGGCATAAATTCACTGCTATGCGGCAATCATCACAGCAATGGCTAAACACATGCAAAGCTGCTGTTCTAAGGAAATAGCTGTACGTAAGCAAAATAACTAACGATAAACTGTAAACTGTTTAACACGTGGCTTCATATCACATTGAAAGTGATGGATTGCATCAGATAGCTTAAAAATATACCACAAAAACAACAGACAAAACCCCACAAAATTACTTTATTCCAGACCACAGCCCCTGTCCTTCGAATCTCCTTCAGGGTGAGGAAAAACTCTTTGTAAGAGAAACCTCAGGGAGAGCCACAGAAGGGATATCCACTCCCTGGACGGACAGGCGGCATCTCTACACTAAATATCTCCTTTTACAACCGCATAGACTAAAAACTAGACTATTATTTTTATGCTAACGGTATACACGGGAAAACCTAACTTTAGCTTTAACTGGTGCTAATACTCAGGGTGCAACTTGGTCAAACTATATACTTACCTAATGTTTATGGCTGTTTTTTTACTGGCCCCTGCTCTCATAATTGGTTATGTTCTTATTTATGAGTTAATGTAATCAATCATTCATTTTGACTAAATGAATGAGTGATTAGCATTTAGGTCTATAAAGGTTTCAAAAGCAATCATCTGGATTTGCTTCTGGTTGGCAGTTAAAATTTAGGCCTTTTTGACTGCCAACCAGAAGCAATTTTCTATCCAATTAGGTTACAGGTATAACTCCCTCCTTTACACTGCCCTGAGTGAGACTAGTCCTGCCAGGCTTACTCAGTGTAGATACTTCTTAAGCCAGTACCAAAAGAAGAAGTTAGAACAGAAACTGATCTGCCTTTCTTTACCTGTTAGCCTCATTATAGATTCTTACTTCATTCTTATCAGGTTAGTTTTGGATAAGATGCCAGCCTCGGGGCCAGTGTCTCCCTGCACCATGTTTTGAGCAGACCCTTGTAAACAGAAGGTAAACTGTATCTTAACCAAACATTTCTGATTCTGAAGGACAATGAGAAAAATCATTCCTCTTCATCCTTCCTCCAACAGAAATGATGGGCTGAGATACAATCAACAAACTGTGTTTATAACAATGGTCTGTTCCATGGTCTAGTGAGACAATGAAAGAGTCAAATACTGCTCAGGTGGTCATCTTAGCAGCTGTAAGAGGCTGGCAGTCAGATAGAAATCATTTTCTATAAAACTATAAAATAACAAAATCTAATTTTGCCCAGATGACTATGTTTGAAAACCTTCTACCATTGTTATGTTTAGTGTCTCTGCAGGGCCAGTGTATCAGATTCTGTTCAACAGCCATCCCCGATCACAATTGCACCCTGTGAATATTTGTGTAAAGGAATAAAGTGATACTTAGCCTAGTCCAAAACGTCACAGCTGCAACAGCTGAAACAGTTCAGACTCTTCAGCCAGGAGAAGGCCCTCTGAAAGCAGTTCTTCTTCTTCTTGACAGTGGAACCTAAAGAGAAAAGGTTATGAGCAGATTGATCCTTCATGATTTCATAAGACTGAGGTGAGTGAGTCTTACTTTGAGCGGGTTGGTAGTACTCGGCCTTGTGTGGGTCATTTACCACCACAGCCTCAGGCTGAGGTGTCGGGGCTGAAGCTCTCTGTTCTTGTCTTGATGTTTCCTCCTTTTCTTTCTCCTTTTCTTTCGTTTCTTTTTAGGCCTGAGGACACAGATTTACAATGGTCAAGTCTTTGTAGATTTTGTGCAATTTTTTTTTACCAACAAAAAATGAAACTAGAAATTCTCACCAGGCATTTTGTGAGTTTTGGTCGTCCAGAGGTACAGCGTTGTCCACTTCAGGCTTTGTTTCCCCCTCAAAGGTTGGTGCTGGCAGTTCCTTCATCTCACTGCAGAAAACATTTATTGTGTTAGGCATTTTTCACTATGAAGATGTTAATGCTGCAGTGTTACATCATTCTTGAAGCTGTTTAGCTACACTTCACTTCAGTTCAATTTCAGGTACAGTTTTTATCTATTGTGATTGATGTCTGTAGTTACAACGGTTATTTACAACAAACCCAAAGACTTACCTCTCAGCCTTTAGGCAATCGTCCCCATAAAGGCGTCTAACAATTTCGTCGAAGGTTGCTTTGGATAAAACGCCTGAAAGTGATCTAAAGACCTCTGCTGAACCGGGACAGTCTTTTCTTCTAGTTCTGTCTCTTTTATGTCTGGCTCTTCTTTGATACACTCCATCCTGTAAACAAACACAAACGATGTTAGAATATCTTTGCTTTACATTATATTTTGGAGACATGACAGATTGTACAAGTAACACAATGGAACATATCTTGGTTAGGCTAAAAACTAGCAAATAAGACCCTCTTTGTATTATTTTCTAAACATGAAATAGAACGTCCTAGGGTCAAAGCAACAAAAAGATGTGACCAAAAGAAAAAAACCCGGAGCAGCTGTGCCCAAAGCTAAGCCTAAGACAAAGCTCAGGATGATTTGAACTTTCAATTTCAAAGGAATTATGCCAGCAATTTTCCACAGCCAGAAAGTTACACTGTCTCACTTTAAATCAGGATATTTAATGTAATAAAATAATCTTAAATTTCATACTAGTTGTGGTTGTGAATAGTCTTGTTGTCTTCTCCTTTTTTAATTACAAACCAGTTTCTATTAGACATTTTCAGCGTAAAATCAGTGCCTTTAAACAGAACAAAGAACCAAGCCTTACCTCTCACACTGCAGGTCTTCTTCGTCTAAGGGTTCTTCTGTGTTCACTGTCGGCATTTTCTCCTGCACCACATCCTCTTCGGGCTCTGGTTCTTCCATCTCAAACTTCTCACTGTAATAACACAAATATAGAATTTAATACCAACAATCTGTTTAATCTTCCACCAGGCCAAATGGTTTTGTACAAAGAGGTGGAAGGAAAAGCCACTGTCAAAAGAGGGATTATAGGTCAACGTCACTTTCAGCTCTACTGCGCATGTCGCCTGCAGAAAGAGACTCCATCTAGTTGGCTGGGGAGCTTCTATAAAAAACAACAAAACGGGACAAGAGCTAGCTGTTTTGATCAGATATGAACCGGTCTGACGGCTTTTGAAGCTTGAGACAATGTTTATCTATGCGTGTAAAGTCGTAAAGACAAATTTCATTCACAAATGTTGTTTTAGCAGCATAACTTGTTTCCGCACGCACGGTGATATACTCTTAGCTGACAAACGCGCTGGCTAGTGTTGCTGATACAGTTTGTGTCAGTTAGCCTCTTTCTGCTTTACAGTGGCGCACCCATCCCCCGTGTTGATAAACAAATAATCCTTCAATATGTTTAGTTTGTCTAAGTCACTGTCGTGTAAAACGTGTATCGATGAGCACTTTTTTTAGCCATGTATTCGTCTCCAGAGTCTGTAATGAAGACTAAACTAGCTTGCAAACATCAGTGTTTCCCGTTGGTTCTGGGAGACTATGGTGGCACAAATAATTTCAACTTTAATATGTTGAGTCCATTCACATTTTGGCGTATTAATAACATTTATAAGCTATTTATAACCTATTTCCAACCTTTATTAACACTGGCAGCTGTTTTAGACCAGTTTAGTTACTATTAAAATACATTAGACTGAAATGAGCTTTAACAGTTGAACCAATGTGTAACACAAGTTGTTTTTAGCCAACGGGGGACAATATTAGACTTTGGGAGGGTTGCCATAGTCACCTCTATTAATGGGAAACACTGAAACATTATTGGTCACGTGAAGTTTGAGTAATTCTCATCAATTCTTCTGACATGACTGATATTCCTCAGTTGTGTTTATCCAGTTCAGTTCATATTGGAGTGTTGTTGTGTTGTGTCCTGGGACGAGCTACTTACCTTATAAAAGGATGTTCCAGGATCTGTGCAGGAGTGATCCTCTGAGTCCAGTCGACAGCCAGCATGTCCTTGGCCAGGGAAATGCAATCAGCCAGCTCATGTGGTTGGTAATGTTCAGAGATGCAGAGCCGGGCCTGTGTGGGAAAAAAGTGGTTAGACAAAAAGAATAATCATACTTAAAACTAAAAACCTTCATTTATGGCATCCTTGGTTTCTTGACTTTACATTTATATTATATTTCATTACAAAATTCTTCTAAACGTTGACACTTGTAAACCTACCTGAATCAGTTCTTCCACAGAGTCATAAAAGCCGGCTTCATTTCTCCGGAGCGATCCTCGAGGCAGGTTAGCATACTTCGCATACTGCTTTGTAGACTAAACAAAGACAGAATATATAAATTAGCATGGTCGTTCAAAACAACAAATGGTAGAATAAATCAAAGATAATTTACTTTTATCTTCCAACGCTGTCCATCATCACCAACAACAGGAGTATAAAAGTCGTTGGTTTTTAGGGCCACGTCGAGAAGATCATCAGATGGTGGACCACAGAGTATGATTATTGTCCTCAACTAAAATTAAACAGAAAACATGGTTATGAAATGTGTTTAAAATGTGTAAATGATCTTTCAGAGCAGACGTAAACTTACTGTCTCGTATTCAGTCTTACTGGGAAACACGTCAAACCCGATTAACATGGTGACCAGCAAACATCCTAAAGACCAGACGTCTATGGCCGTGTTGAAAGGAAGTCCGAGGATGATTTCAGGAGCTCTGTGGGACAAGAACAACATGTTTAACACCAAAGTAAGCAATAAAACTGAAGAAATTACACAATTAGGGTTGACTATTTGTGAATAGTTTTAAAATGGCATTGACCAAATTAGCATAAGATTAAAAGCTTTTACATTTAAGGTACTCTATGTATATTTTCTAAAGAAGCAGGCTGTTTTCATGAATATTACATAATATATATATATTTTTTTGCCTTGAACAGTGGATCTTAAACATTTAAAGTGCCACCTAAGACAGTAGATTTATCAAATCTATATTTCAGCCAAACGTTCTCTAAAATACAACTACAACAGCTCGAAGAATCATTAGTGGTGTTTCTTAATAATCGTCAACACAAAACAAATACATAAATGCATTTGCCTCAAATTAAAACAAATATTGCAGCTGCAGAAGGCTTCGTGACCACCAGTTTAAGAAACACTAGTCTAGACTTTCAGGGGTCATAACTTTGAACTTAAAAAATAAAACTGCTGTGTCGTCTGCTTACTGCGCTGTGGATTTTAGCTCCGCAGGTTAGAAGTGAGCAATATATATATCGAATCTTAGATAATATCCTGATTGTTGTTTTTAAGCTATTTCAAATATGTATATAAAGTATATCGATAAAAGTAAAAAATGCCACTAAACTTGACAATCTTGTTTAGTTATAGTCGACTACAGCTTTATTAGTTTGATCTTTACACTTCAAATAAAACTTTTAAAGACATGTTTGAACATTTTTCCGTTGGTTTGGCAGAACATCGTAATCAAGATATGCCAAAACATTATCGAGATATCTACTTTTCTCATTATCGCCAGCCCTAAAGCAGGTATTTCAAAATCATAAAAGTAGGCTAGTCAAAGTATCAAAAATCAAATGCAACACCCTACTTTCATATCTTTCATCAAGTTTCTCAAGCTCATATTTTCACACTCTCACAGCGTATTTACCTGTAGTGAACCAGCTGTGCCTCCATGCCTGGTTCGGCCTTCTTCTTTCTGATAAGAGCCCCAAAATCGGCCAGTTTGATTTGGAGAGGCTCGCGTGTATGACTGCAAACCCAGATGTTCTCCATCATGACACCGGTGTGGATTAAACCGTTGGACTTCAGGGCTCGTAATGCTGTGGCCGTCTGTTGGACGATGGTGCGGACGTCGCTCAGGTCGAGGGGCTTGTGTTTCTCCAGGTATTCGTACAAGTTCATGTTGAGCTTCTCCAGAACTAGGATTTCCCCTCGACTGGTTTGTAAAGTGTCGATGAAGGTAATGATGTTTTGTTGGTTCATTTCCTCTTTCCTCATTCTCTGCAGCAGTCGAACCTAAATGACACACAAAATGTTTAGTGCAATGTCGAGCTGTGGTGAAAAGTAAATGTGCACTATTCAGAAGCAAAATGAATCAATTCAATCTTAATTCTGACAAAGGAAATCTTGCTTTTGTATGACTTTTTGCAACTTACAATTATTGAAGTAATTGACCAGATAATTATGATTTTGGTCAAACAAATAATCAAAAATGTATTTCTATAAAGCTCGGATTGGAAACAAAAACAACACATCTGCCATTTTTGTAGCAACTGTGCTTAACTTTCAAAGGGTTTAACGCATTATAGAGTTCTTAGCATTTTAGAATCTCCATTGGTTAAACATTAGGTCAATTAGGGCTGAGCGCTACAAAAATGTATATCTCAATGTATTTTTTCATATCTCCATATACGATGTATATCTCGAGCTTACAGCTGAGGACTAGAATGCAGAAATGTAAATTTACTTTGACTAAGTTTATAATTTGACTAATACAACAAATGTAAAGTTTAATTGATCTTCTCTTTGCCATTTTTTCCTCTATCAGTTGCTGCTTTTAGCTGCTGTTTTATCAAGACTTTTTACCCAGAATTACTTTATCTCGCTTTTAACGACATGGACAAATTCATATCTTCTTGTCCATTAAATATGTCAATATACGGTCGATATACAGTATATCGATATATCACCCAGCCTCTGGTCAACTTAAAATTCTTCTGAGACTTTTTAAAACCTTATCAATCAAAACATAAAAAAACAATAATAATGCTAGTTCCAATGTAATATTTTTTATTTATTGATCTTTATTTAACCAGGAAAGTCCCACTGAGATCTAGATCTCTTTTTCAGGGAATCACACTTCTGACATAGAATCTTTATCATCCAGAAAAGAACTTTAACAATTTTATAAATACATCTCCAGTTATTTGTTTATTGGCGACCAGTCACAATTATTCACAATTATTCAATAATGTTTAGCCACCATAATACTTATTTTCAAAGCAATTAGACAAATAAATTAAATACATTCAAGAATATAAGGCTCGGGAAGCAACAATGATTACCATGTTTCTCGTCAGGTCTGCAGAACTTCCATAGGAATACATTAGATAAAACAATATTAAAAAGTAAAAAAAACGCCGTAGAGCAACAAGCAACTGCTGAATCAACACTGGTAAATTTACTCATCTCTTAGCGGCGTCAGAATATGCTGTTTTTGTTTTTTAGCAATTTAAAATTTCCAACCTTTCTACTTTTGTGTGACGTCACCTTCCCGAACCTATTTTTTGTGATTTGGTGTGATTTCCATAGAGTTAATATTTACCTCTCGCTGAGTCCGGTTGGTGGAAAAGGGAAACTTGATGGTCACAATCTTCCTGGTGTCTGGCTGCTTACATCGGACCATTTGGCCAAACTTTCCACTTCCTAACATTTTCCTCACTTCGTATCCTTCAGGGAGGATTTTCAGGACCTGGTCAATGGTCAAGGTTTGTCGACGCAATCACTGAGGAGAGAAGAACGTGTTACAGTCGTTAGTTTGGTGTTCAACGTGTTTAATCTGTTGTATTTTTTCTACTGAAGCTAATATTTCTTACCTGCTTCTTTCTGCTCCAGGCTGGGCTGTGGTGTGGTGTTCTCTGCTGGCTTTTCTAAAATGGACTCTGGACTCTCCTCACTTTTTGAACGGATAAACGGATGTTGTAGGATTTCTGAAGGAGTTATCCGATCGGCTCTTTCCATTTTCAGCATCTTTCCGAGCAAGTCCGAGGCCAAGTCTATGTCCCTGGGTTCCTCCTGGTTACACGTTCCAAACTTTGTCTAAAAACAAGTCATCAACACATCAGTCCTGCTCGGTCCATTTAAACTGTTTTAAGGTGGGTTATAGAAAGCTTACCTCCATCAGATCTTGGAACGAATCACAGCGTTCTGTCAAGTAGGACCTGACCTTGTATCCGTACAAAGAAAAAACGTCCGCATCAGTCTAAAGAAAAAAACAGTTTGAAAATCAGACATTATAAATCAGATTTTGTGACAATATTGAAAATGAACAAGGTATATGCAGAATCTCAACTGAAAGTTTTAATCATAATGGAGTTCTGTCTGTGAGCCTCAGAAAACACTGTTCTTAAAGAGAAGCTAAACCCAAAAACAACTTTCGTTGGCTGTTAAACTGTGTATATGGTGTTTAAAAGGCATTGCCTACTGTTCTGAGTCATTTTTTGGCAATTTTAGTGCAAACTAGGGTTTAGCTTCACTTTAATGGTTTAAACTTTTCCTCAGATCAAGCACTATTGGCTTGATTATTTCTACTATGTAATTTTCTTTGCAGGTGTTCTGTCAAGTGTGCTTTACGGTACCTTTTTCCCTAAGTTCAAATACATATTAAATATTTGTCCTTTAAACTAAATTGGATTCGGCATAAAAGAAATGTTTAATTAATTAACACTTGGTGCATAGAAATGTTCTGTAAAAAATATAAAATGTAAAGAAATGATATTAAATGCCACTTGAGGCTCTCTGCATATACTCTGTTCAATGTAGAAGAATAGATGATGTACCAGTAGTGTCCAGGCCTTGGCCCGGCGCATGAAGAATAGTCGCGTACTTAGTCCTTCGTCGAGCATGTGATCAGGTGGTTGACCCAACAGTTTTACCATCACTTTCAACTGTATCAAGAGAAACACAGATTTGCTGTTAGACGAGGCTCAATAATGACATTTACATCTGTATGCTGTTTTACCAAAGACTTACAGTTTCAAACTCAGAGTAGTTAGGGAACAAGTTGAATCCCAACAGCAGCAAGAAAATCATGGTCCCAAGACACCAGACATCCACGGCCTCGTCAAAAGGCAACCCAGGATGATTTCAGGAGGTCTGTGGAGGAAAAAGACGTGAAATAAACTCACATACAAAGATTATTTTTACTAAAACTAACAGTACGGTGCTTATCAAACGTTATTAACAGTACACGCATTTTAACAAATTATTACTGACAGAAAAAAAAACATTTTGAGTCGATGAGTTGACAAAGCTTCATTATGATGAGAATGATGAAAGAAGTGGATTTCTGCAGCTTAAAGGAGACCTTTTGTGTTTTTTCTGCATATTTAGTAATTCATTATGAAGCATGTAGTTCAGTAATTTACTTTATGTTCATTGTAAATTACAAAACTGATCTAAAACACCTCTTTATTGTAAAACTTAACTTTAATAAGCAGCAAATTTGAATTATAAATTTTGGAGCAGAGAAATGTGGCTAAACAACAATTTTGAACACGTTGTACTTGAAATGTAATTGTTTAGAGTAGACTAATCGCGAGTAAGTACAGACAGATGGGCGGGGTTAGGTTGTACGTGAAGACAGAGAACCAATCATTTTTGAGTGTTTCTTACATTGACATAGATAGATAGAGCTCGTACAGAAACTTCACATCAGAGCAAGTCATGTTTTCACAAATTTATCAAGATCACATCATATTATCAGTAAATGTTAAATGTACAGGGCTTAATAATAAAGCACCACCTGGGACACTTTTTAAAAACGTGTAAAAGGGACAAATAGCAGATTTAGGTGATCTAAGCTCACCTGGGCCACAAAAAAGTCACTAATATTTGATTGATGACATATTATTCATCAAATCTTCATTTAATGACAAAGATAAACTCCAAACAGAACATTTCATGCTTGTTGCCATTAGTTACTGTTGTTTCTTCTTTACTGTAAAGCCAAACACATCCCATAGCTTACCTGCGCCACACATGCTGGATCCTCATGCCTGCTTTTGCCTCAGAAGAGTACATGGACAATCCAAAGTCAATGAGTTTGATCTTCAGCGGCCTCTGGCTTTGGTCAACCACCATCACGTTGTCTAATTTCAAGTCCGCGTGGATAATGGACATGTCTTTGAGCGCCTGCAAAGCTACGGCCACCTGCACAGGACAAAATGATTAGAACATGGTCAGAAAACTGCTTAAATGTGAAATCATCAATATTATTTTAAACAGATTACAGCTACGGGCAGGCATTATGCAGAATGAAAGATAATTTAAATATTGTTTGGAAGATTTATCATAGCAGCATTGTACACGTAGGGCCCTGAAGCGTACCTCTTTGGTGATGGAGCGGATGTCTTCGAGGGGGAGGGGCCTATGTGTGTTGTAATATCGAAGCAAGCTCATGTCAAGTAGTTCAAGGACCATTGCTTTGCCCAGACGAGTGTCAAAAGTATCATGGAACTTGACAATATTTCTCCGGTCCATTCCTTTGTCCATCAGCTGACGCAGCACACAGATCTGAACAAACAAGAGAAAAAGTATTAATATTTTAGCCTCAGGGTAAAACAGAAAAGTTATCTTTAAACAATGACAATGTCTACAGAACTAAAGGCTACAACTCCCCTTACTATTTTGTCTTCCTCATTGGTTGTCATGGCAATGGGTAGGGCTGTACTGTAATGTATTGGTATCGGGATATATCGTGACAAACTTATGGCATCAATACAGAGAGGTGTATCAGGATGTGTATCGATACTTGAACTCATATATTTTACACATATGAACCTGAATTCCTGCTTTAACCATTGAGCTGAAAAATGACCTTTTCTTAGGACACTTGTAACATTAAGAGCAATGTGAAAATACAATGCTTCTTCATAATCAAAGCAACAATCTTAACATTGATTTTAAGGAGTCCTGTACTCAAAAACATGTTGAAAACATTTTTACAGGTAGTGTACAATACTTTTCTATAGTTTTACATTCTCTCATTTTAGTCAGTAAATATAATCTAATATATTGTAGGGCTGGGTATGCCAAGAGCCTTCCGATACGATACGTATCCGATACAGTGGTCACGATACGATACATATCCCAATACATGTAAATCCTGATATAATTTCCTTAATATGTCACATATCAAGTGTCAAATGCAAAATATATTTTATTTTCAAACTCCTTTATGTTACAATACAAGTGATTACAAATTAGCTATTGTTTGGCTAAATAGTTTCAGCCTAACCCTGCTGTCCAGGTTTATAAGTGTAAATTATATACATTTGTGTATGCGATTCGTATCCCGATACACCTTCCTGTAACGATACGCGTATTGCCAATGAGCTTGTCACGATATATCCGATACCGATACATTGATACAGCCCTAATATATTATTAGGGGAATTGTATCGGAATATCGTGATATAGTATCGTATCAGAAGGCTTTAGGCAATACCCACCCCAAGTAATGGGTGAAACAACCATGCACAAATTAAGCCTTTCTTAACTTTTGTTCTCTTTAAAAACAGACCCAAGCCATTCTTTTAACTTATAATAAAATATATTTCGGTGTAAATTGTACCGACCAACATCATCAAACCTTAACCATCTACTAACACCAGAAGTAGGAGTATGTGTTGGTAAGACTCAGGTCCCAAGGCTTTAAGTCCAAGTCAAGTTCTAAGTCAACAAGAGAGACAAGTCCAAGTCAAGTTCCAATTCCAAGTTAGTCCAAGTTCTCTACTTTTAGTTTCAAGTGTTTATTTTAAATCACTGATAACAGTATCATATATTTTGCAGTGGTTGAGGAGAAGCATCAAGTCATCTCTAGTCACTAACTCTTCAGTCCAAGTCCTCCGAGTCCCAAGTCTCGAGTCATAAAATAGTGACTCAAGTGTTCACTCAAGTCCAACTTTCTGCGCCTTGCTATTCCTAACGTTC